>JAMQGT020000200.1:0-60518 GCA_024447675.2 Pterophyllum scalare
ACTGCTTGCAGCCAAACTATGCTTACTTTTATGAAATATCATCTGGTTTTCCAAATTCAGAAAAACACTGGACCGGTGGCAGAGTAACTGTTGTTTGCTGGAGCTTTAGTGCATCATAGACTATACGAGCTGCAGCCCCAGACAGAGATGGCTGGCTACATAACCTGACAGGTGTGTAGTTCAGCCAATTGAATCGCAACTACACTGTTAACAAAAACACATGGAAAGGATCCAATGCAACAAAAGACAGAAGTTGGCATTGGCATGGGGCCATCTCATTCAGTGGATGCAAAGATCATGCTCATTTGAAAAATTGGGACATAACACTGTCAATATACAGTATACTTTCACAGGGTTCTTACTTACAGATTATACTTACCCATCCAGGAAAGGTGAATGGTTTCAGAGCTTTTATTAGGTTAGAATTCATATGAGTTCTGTCTCAAATGCTTCTTGGCTGCCTTGTCTCCTAACTTCTTAACTATTATAACTATTCCATCAGCCAAAGGTGTACAAAATGCAAAGGGATAGTAACATCTGTGTCTTCATGTAAAGGCATTAATTATCTCAAGGTGCCACCAATTTGTGGCTGTTACAGTCAGGGTAATATACAAAGTTTGAATGAAAAAGCTTGAAGCGCTTGATTATGACTAATATTTGGTTCTAGGATTTGTTTGTTTATTTATTCTCTATTTAATCAGAAAGTCTCCTGAGATGCAAGACCTCTTTTTTGAGTTTTGTTTGTTTGCATCCAATTTAGTTTTGTCTCATCTGAGTCATGCGTCCTTTTCTTAGAGCCGGGTAAACTTCCCTCTGGACTTGAACACGTCCAGTATAAATGGGACACACAACACACTGTGTGTTTGGCATAAGGAAGGTGTAATGCCAAGACAAAATGCAATGACAGAGGCTACTGAGAGACGGAGAGTGATACAAGGTGCCAGACAGTCTGGAACCAAGGAGTGGATGCTATGTGTCAAGATAGCCAAGAAGCTGAGGGTGAGAAAGTATGTGTGAATGTGCTTGGGCCAAGCGTCCGCGCAAGCATTGTATGCTTATATGCACACTTTGTTTGCCATCTGTGTGTCTGGGTTAGCCAGTCGTGAGGTAAGCCATCATTATTAGAGGTCTCACCTGGCAGCAAAATGTAGCTACTGTAACGGAGATGGAGGAGGAGTGGCAACTGGAACAAGCAAGTGCTGTGTTTCTGTGGTTAACAAAAGGGGCAAATGATTCACTGCAGTCAGCTGGTCGCAGGCTAGCAAGAAGACAGCGAGGCCAGGAGTCAGCATTCACTATTGAGGTGTTAAATTCCACAGGCATGAAAATAGAGAGCGTCTGCATGGTACCACTACTTGGAATTTGGGAGATGGCAAAGTGTTCTCCTCACTCTGCTTTACCTTTGACTGCAATGCACACAGGCACAGAACAGGTGAAACTTTCCCTTTGACTGGAATTGTGCTTGTCTGAAGTAGACTTGGCAGCAGCATAATGACACAAAGATGCCTTATTTTGAGAAATGAATCTGCTTTATCACATTTCCCTGCTAAGGCAAGCCTTTGGGTGAGTGGTTGTTTTGTCTTTTTCTTCCTCCACGACTTCTAAACCATAAGGAAAGATATAGCACGGAGGATTAAAAGAATCAGGTCCATGCCACAGAACCATTAAGTGAAATATTTCTCCTCCATGTGAGGTGACAACACCAGAGACAAACAATCAAAGTATAGCTCTATTTTCTTTAACTCAATTGAGCCTCTGACTTTTCCGACATCAAGAGCTGAGATGCTTCAGAGGCAGAGATGACTCCGACAGCAAAACAGTCAGTGTTGATTACGATACAAATAGAGATCCCCAGTGGGCTGATATCAAAGTGGGTTACAGAATACAATAAATAACAGCTTGCACCAGTGTTGTTTGTCAATGCTAAGACCTCTCCACAAATTAAATGCTTGGCTTGCAAGAAAAAAAAAAACCCTGCGAGACGTGTTACGCAGTTGTCGTCTTTGTAAATGCGGGTGTTTTCTTAACTGCTCAATGTGTGTTTACGAGACGAGTGGAGTGCAATAAATCTCTCATGGATGGAGAGAGCACCACAGTGGTAGAGAGCAAGGTAGAAAGAGAAATGGAGAGTGCAAAAGGGCAGACAAGGAAAGCGCTGAAGCTTTTCAAACACAATGTCTTTATTGCTCCGTCACATTGCCCTCATTGTCAGATATGACTAAGCAGCACTACTTAAAGCAGTTGGGATCAAAAAGCCTCAGTGGAAACTGGACACAGCTTGCCAAAAAGATTCACCATGGTAAGAATAAGTACTGATAGAACAAACAGTGCTCATCCACCAAGTTTACCTGATGAGGATTTTCAAGTTGAGATACATTTCATTAACATCAACACCTTAAGGCTGCACAAAGAATGATCTCTCACGTTTCATTTAGTGCCATCATTGTAGAGTTTCCACCATAGTATTACAAGCCCAGGACTGACTCGGCTGAAACAGCTTGAAAAGAAAAAAAAATAAAACAAACTATAAAGATATTTCAAAAAGGAATAAATAACAAGGCAAATGTCAGAAAACTGATATCTGTCCACTTATCTCCACTAATTAGTGACTACAACAGGGTAGAAGATTTTTTATGAATGGCACTAACTGTGTCTCGGTGCTCTCTCACTGGTATACGTGAGTAAAATGGGAAATAAACTCCTTGACGTCTCTCTCTGTCTCTCCTGTCACCCATTGTGACTGCAGAGAAGCACCGAAACCAAAGCTCTGTTGCTCCGTCTGTGCCTCACAATTAGCGTTACAGAGAGGTGCTAGTGCTACATTAATTGAGTGCAAGCTTAAAATAACCCCGTCTGTCGAACTGCTGGTGGAGACCCTGATCAGGTCAATGGTTTGTTTTTTTGTCTAGAAGTTTTGATCATACATGATATTTTCACTCACTTCAGTGTGTCAGCACTATTAAAATAGGAATGGTTTTTTAAAAAAAAAAAAAAGGACACCCTACGCCAATTCTAATTCTAATTCTAAGGTGTGTGTTAACACAATGCCAAGGAGGAAAGATGTCGACATTGATCTCAGAGAAGCAATTGTTGCTGCACATCAATCTGCGAAGGGTTGTAAGAACATTTCCAATTTGAAGTTGCCAATATTCCCAGATGTAGATGTCCCAGCGAATTCAGCCTAAAGTCAGACCTTGCAATGCTCAAAGAAACTGCCAAAAAAAATAAATCAAAGACCTACATCTCAGATTCTACAGGCCTCAGTTAGCATGTTAGATGTTCAAGTTCATGAAAGTCAATTAGAAAAAGACAGAACGAGTGTGTCTTGTTTGGAATGGCTGCCAGGAGACATCTTCTCTCTAAAGGGAATATGGCTGCATGGATTACGTTTCCAAAGTTGCATCTGAACAAACCACAAGACCTCTGGAACAATGTCCTTTGGACAGATGAGACCATAGTAGTGATGTTTGGCCATAATGCTGTGTGTGGAGAAAACCACACACAGCATATCAGCACAAACACCTCCTACCACCTGTCAAGCACAGTGGTGCCGGCGGGATGATTTGGGCTGGTTTTGCAGCCACAGGGCCTGGGCACCTTGCAGTTGACCATGAACTCCTTTATGTGCTAAAGTATTCTAAGGTCAAACGTGAGGCCAGCTGTCCAAGTGAATCTTGCTACAGGACAATGATCTAAGGCACAGCAGCAAATTCACAACAGAATGGCTAAAAATAAAAAGAAGAATTGAGGTGTTGCAATGACCCAGTCAAAGTCCAGACCTCAACCTGACTGACATGCTGTGGCTGGTTCTTAAGAGAGCTGTGCATAAATGAATGCCTGCAAACCTCAATGAACTGATGCAATCTTCTAAAGAAGAGCAGGCCAAAATTCCTCCACAACAATGTGAGAGTCATAGAAAAAACAATTTCTCCAATTTAGTGCTGCTAAAGGGGATTCTACAAGCTACTGAATGACAGGGTGAACTTATTCACACACTGCTTCTGCATTTTGGCTTAGTGTCTGTTAAATAAATAATATCATGGTGTAAAGTGTCATGTCTTGTTTATCTGAACTCATATTTACCCAATTTTAGATTATTATATTATTTTCTTAACATGCCCAGATATTCCAGTTGATAGAGGGTGTACTTTCTTTTTACTGTGGCTGCATGCTGACTGCACAAGTACACAATCTTCATATTTTGTTATAGCTGTTATAGCTTTTCATAAGAAAAATTGTTAAAGTACCACACTGCATTCATACAGTCTGACCTCACTGATGAATTACGCACTTGTGGTGGGAGGCATGTGAAAGAGTCACTTTACTACTGACCACAAATAAAGTTATCTTAATACACATGAAAAAAGAGCTTTTATAAGCTGAGCTGCTCTGAAGCCTGTCATTTTTATGTCATTTTCTGAAGGTAAAATGCTTTTAGCCTTAGTTTGGCTACGATCTGACCACTTGTACTTTGGATGCTCAGGCTCATTGAAAACACAACTACATGCTCAGCAGAGGTGCGAGGTCCTTTCCACCTGAATCACATATGTTGCAACAATCAGATTGGAACATTATTGGAACAGTTGTCCTCGCTCATATGCAGCACAGCTGCGCTATTCTCACACAGCTGCAAATCGGCACAACAGGACATCACATGGACCTTGTACCAGGGAGCTGGCAGATTACAGACCTTTTAATGCTTTCAAATCAATGAAGAAAGATCTATACAACGGCACACACTCACCACATCTTCTCCGCTGTCCCTCCTCCTTCTCCTCCCCTGATCTTTTTCCCATCTAAAAGGTAAACGCTGTGGTTTCAATTAAGTGCTGGGAAAATGTGTCATCATCTCAGGGGCTGCCACACTCACTGGCTCTTTAATGAAAAGGGTCTTTTCACACTGCTTAATTACTTTTGTTACAATTCTCCTCTAACTTTATCCAGCTCTGTGGATGGCATGAATAATGCGCCACCAGTAACTTCGGATTTCTCTAACGATGCGCAAAATAACTCAATCAGTTGGTTTGGACTAAGTGGCCATATAATCGAGGTAAAGGGATAAAAAGACTGACATGACTGAAATTGCTCACATTTAGTAAGATCTTTTGTTAACAAGTGCAGTCATTGGTACAGTGACAGAGACATTAACAGCCTAGGATAATACTTACAACCTTCAGTCATGCTGACATTTGTGCTATGACAAAAGCATTATTTTATAAGCCATTCTAATACCTGAGCTACATGTTGTCCCCTTCCAAAACTCAGAGTACATATAGATGGCCACGAGAGACAGTCATGACTAAAACTGTAGACCCTCCTACTATCTGTGCACACAGGTCAGAGGGCTCCTCTAGAAATGTTACCACAGCGATATACCCCGGTAAGAAGTGAACCGCCTTTGTAACAATCCTAAAGTTACCTGAATGAGCCCAAATCCTGCTTCTGAGCACGGGTCTCTGGGATAACAGGCAGCTGCTTTCAGAGAAACAATTTTGAAAAACCCGATGCACTCTGCCTGCCCAGCACCAAATTAGCAGACAGAGTACAGCATTTAACTGCTAATAGTCAATGTTGGGCCTGCTGTGTAACATCACATCCAAAGCTTTTAGGATCTTTAATAAGTTGGTTCAAACGTGACTGCTAGTTTCAACCCAAGCCTCAAAGCATGTATCAAACAGTGCTGTAATCACAAATGCTGTCAAAAAAATTACCCACCAGCTCTTATTCTCTTGTCTTCTCTTTTCTTCTTTTTTCCAGCACACTCACACACTATCCACAAGCAAACAAGATTAATCATTGCCCACTGCCAGGTCCAGTGTGCTCCCTGCATTGACCTCTCCCTGTCTGACATCAGATCAGGACTGGGAAACACATGTAATCTCCCATATCTCCCTCAGGCTTGAGAGCTGCCCTCTCTCTCTTGCTCCCTCACTGCAAACGTTCCCCAGATGATGGTGGTGGTGGTGGTGGAATATGTGCCCAAATCACACAAATACACATTTTCATAGATAAACGAAGAGTGCGCCCAGAAGACTTTTACAGTCTTGCAGTAGCAAGCACTTTCGCCACTGATGTTTCGCCAGTGAAGAAAAAGTGATAAATGCGCTTTAAAAGACATTGTGGGTTTTGCTCTGGTGATTAAGCTTATTATCCATGCATCTCACTGTTGTTATTCGCCCGTGTGTTGCGCTAATAAATGTCAAATATGATTTGTCTGTCTGCGAGCTAGAAAATGCCGGGGCCGCTCTCTACGACACGAACCCATACACTCATCTCAACTATGCATGACATTTAGACCTATAACAATAATTGCTTTCTCTGGAGTCAAAACTCTGACGGCAGTTGTTTCCACATTGTGTAATGCAATGGCAGCGCAAGCCTAGCTGCTATAGATCCTCAGCTGCAGTATGGCAGCTTGGCTTTTACCCATGAAAAACCAGCCAGTGGAAAACATTAATTATTATCCTTGTAGCTCATCTACTTTCCTTTACTTTAGGAGTGATTAAAAAAAAAGGCAAATTCTGCTTAACTTGGAAAAGCACAGCAATTAATTGTGATCTAGTTTAATGAGGTCCCACTTTAACGTGTTAATGTGGCTAATTAACAGTCAATCAGGAAGTGATATGGACTTTGAGTGCCTGCCAGTACACATTAGCCACGTTTCCATCCAATGTACCCAGAGCTTCTAGTTATAAGAACTTTTTTCATGTAACTAAAAGGTTCCTTGAGAACAATGGCTGTCTGCATTTCCACTGTCTAAAGACCCAAGAACATGAGATAAATCAGCACGTTGATATTATGACAGATAAATCTGAGCAGTGAAACAGCAGAGAGGAGGATACAATCACTTTGGTAGATGTTGCATGAGTGTAAGATGGTTGAGATGGACTGGGTGAAATGCTCCATTTGGGCTACTCAACCAATCAGCACAGTTAGCCCCGCCCGCAAAGTTCCTGAACTCTCAGAAAGTACAACTGTGACTTTCTAGGGAATAAGGTAATTTCCCCAAACCGTATTTTAGACCCCGGTCCCTCCACAGGTCCCTGGTCCCTGGGGAAAGTTCCTACAGTAAATGAGTGGCTATTCATGAAGGTGCTGATGTGTTTATACCACATAGGAGTGTTTAACAAGTGCAGGCCAATTCCATAGACACCACAGAGCACTTACAGACACACAAACACACACTTTCCCACAGAGTAATGTACTGTACTGACATATAAACAAGCAAATATGCATTCTTTTACTATCTTGATGATATTTGTACTGCAGACTAATTTGCTTTTATGGAACTGCCTGTTCAACTGCCTGTTCGTGAAAAATACCAACAGCAAAGAGGTTATAATTGCACACGCGCGCGCACGACACACACACACACACACACACACACACACACACACACACACACACACACACACACACACACACACACACACTCTACTGCTTGAATCAGTTGCAACATTTGGGGATGATGCTCTACTGTAATGTTCATCATGTTACCTAACACCATATCTGTTTGCACAATGCATTAGAAGATGGAGAAAATAATCTTTTAAAATACGACTCTCATCAATAAAATCACTGTGATTTCAGAGACTGAAATCAGGGCCACAAACTACCGTGTTTTTCCAGCAACCACAATGATTCAACTTTTCAAGAAACAGCAAAATACATCTTACTATCAAGCTTTGTGCGTTACTGACAAACAATTTCTGCTATAGTCCATGGTGGAAGTGATTTGGCTTTTAGGCTATTGGGTGAACAGAAATAATTAGGGTAAAGATTAGGCAAACTTTAATCTTTTGAATGTAGCTAACCTAAACCAATAAGTGAGGACTGCTTATGGCACTATTCGGTTTACATGACTTTTCAATTAATGTGATAAACATGTCTTGGAATTTAAATCTGTGGATCAGTCATACACAGATATGCTACCTAATCACTTTTTCACTGTATAAATATTTGGCAACCAGAAAGTTTACTGTAAAAAAGTTTAAGGAATCGTTAACAATGCAGGAAGACAGTCAGCACCTCATCGGCTGCTAATTAAGAGATTTATTAATGTCTTAATTAGCAGCTGTCATTTAATTAAGACATATCTAGCAGTCTTAAACAACAAAAGCTTAAGTTTAAAAACTGCAACTTTACAGGGGATTAATGTGTCTCTTTTTTCTTGCATGGCAACCAAACGAGACTTGAGGAAATCAAAGCAAAGAAATTGTTTACTTAGCACAGCTGATACATGTGTGTTTACTGTGCAAATTACTGAGCTTTAGGCTTCAGTCAAACAGGCCTAGAGACTGGTTGGCAACCCCCTGACCCCCCAAATTCACACTAGCAACTGCCAGCAACATCCAGAAACCACTGGAATGCACTTTTTTCCCTAGTGACCAGCAGCTGCCAGGGAATCACTGACTGGTCTCTAGGCTTTAGCAATCAATTTCACAGTGATCGCCAGCAACTTTCAGCAACCACTCACAACCAGACAGGGAATACACATTTTTCCCTCCTGACTGGTAGTTCCCAGATGGTCACCAACCGTTCTTTGGGCCTTATTACAGGTGCTCACATGTGGATTTTTACCTTTGGACAGAGACGGGCGAGCTGTTTCCCTCTTAGTTTCTGTTGTTTCATATATACGGTACATTTGTGAATGATGAAATTACCAATCAGGTCATCAGGTGTGTGTGCGTGTTTTCTTATATGTATTGGAACTTTCCTTTTCTCCTCCAAAAGGCTTTGCCTTTCCCAGGCCACAGTTGTAGATAAGAACATGTTCTTAATCTCTCTGCCTGGTTAAATAAAAGGTTTAAATTAAATTAAATTAAATTAAATTAAATTAAATTAAATCTAACTATTGGAAAGAAAAAGGCAAAAAATCATCAATTTTATTTTCTTGATTAACCAACCAACCAATTTTGCAATTAATTGGTTCATCATTGTTTAAGCTTTAATTGCAATACTGAAAAAACAGTACAATGTGAAAGAAGATGTTAGAACTCAGTATAGAGTAACAGGCTGCTTTATTATTGCTTGTTGTGCCTCAGTACATTGTCACAGTATTTAACAAAAAAAAAAAAAAAAGAGCTTACAGAATTGATGCTCTCACAAGCTGCCAACAATCGACTGTCCCACTGGAGGCACAAAACCATCACACAAAGCTAAATCAACAGCCAAATAACATACTGCCTCTCTCTCAGTAAAAGGCCTCCCACACTGTTGTTGACCAACACACATGGCCTGCCCCCCTCCCAAACAAACCATTCACTCGCTAGATGAGAGGTTCTATATAGACTTGGCGTTGACAGAGGAATATTTTGCTCAACAAACAAAGGCCTACCTTTTGACGGCTCTGTGCGCTTGGGCAGATCCAATGTGTCATAGCTTTTGTCATTCTCACCATTTTTTCTGCCTGGAGGAGAGGAGGAAATATGATGTCAGTGTCAGACAACTGGATTTTGAGAAAAAAAAAGATTCCAGGGTTGAGCTGAGAGGGGTTTGGAACAACAATATTAACATTTTGTACTAGATAAAAAAGAAAAAAGGAAAATGTATTGTTCAAAATCATATAAAACAACAAATGTGTGTTTACATGTACACAAAGTACAGAGATGTAGCAGCATGATATATAAAAACAAACACAGAAATCACATTACATCATAATGACATAGAGGAGCATACAGCCCAAAAACAGACATTATGAATGCAAGCCCACACACTAGTTCTCTACACTTATCACAATCACACACTGTATACAGACATACCCAGCTTAACAGCAGTGCTTTCCCTGTGCTGCTAAACATCTTAAATAATGCAGACACAGATGCAAAAAGGAGCATGAAGGGTGCGGATGATTGCAGCAATACCAGCCAGATAATGGTCAGCTCACATGCAAATGAACATGCCCATGGGATGTTACAGAGATGCAGAGACAGAACGATGTCTTCCTCAGCTAGGCAGAAGTAAAATTCCCTGTCGCTGATTTTGGTGGGCGCGGGAAAAGAGACAAGTTATGAAGTGCTCCCTCCTGAATGAGCTGCCCCTTCCGTTCAGGAAAAAATCTAATTTATTTCAGTTGTCTAAATCCAGGTTAAAGGATATAAGGTTTTATTCTGAAGAAATAAAGTTAGCTCTGTATTCCTCCAAACTCTTATATATGACTTATTTAGAGAGAAGTTTATAAAAATTATCTGTCCATCCATTTTCTTCCACGTATCTGGGGCCGGATCAAAGGGGCAGCAGCCTAAGCAGAGAAATTCAGACCTCTGTCTCCCCTGCTACCTCATCCAGCTTATCCAGGGGAACACCGTGGCGTTCCCAAGCTAGCCGAGAAATATAATCTCTCCAGTGTGTCCTGGGTCTAGCCCGGAGCTTCCTCCCAGTAGGACATGCCTGGAACACCTCACCCAGAACACATCCAACAGGTATCCTAGCCAGATGCTCAAACCACCTCGATTGGCCCCTTTGGAGGAGTAGTGGCTCTAGTCTGAGCCCCACTTGGATGACTGCAATTTTCACCACATCTCTAAGGGAGAAGCCAGTCACTCTTTGGAGAAAGCTTTCACTGCTTGTATCTGCAATCTCATTCTTCTGGTCAGTACCCAGAGCTTGTGACCATAGGTGAGGGTAGGGACATAGACTGACCGGTAAATGTGACAACTTCGCTTTTATGATCAGCTCTCTTTTCACCACTGGTACAGCGTCCGAATCACTGCTGCCTCAGCTCCAATCTGCTTATCAATCGCCTGCTTCCTTCTCCACTCACTCACGAACAAGACCCCAAGATACTTAAACTCCTCCACTTGGGGCAGCAACTTATCCCTGACCTGGAGTGGGGAGTCCACCCTTTTCCAGCTGAGAACCATGGCCTCAGACTTTGAGGTGCTAATTCTTATAACTGCCAGTTGTGCACCACTCCAGTGTGAGCTGGCAGAAGTCTTCCACCACTTGACTACAACTGTCCACAAAAATTATGAACGTAATTGGTGACAAAGGGCAGCCCCGGAGGAGACCAGCACTCACTGAAAATAATTTCGACGTATTACCAGCAATGTGGACCAAGCTTTTGCCGCAGCTGTACAGGGACTGAATGGCCCGTAACATCGGGAGTTGCTTAACTACCTCAGGGACTCCCAGTGATGGGCAAGTCATCCCCCAAGCCACGACCCACTTGGCCTGCTGGTACTCATCACCTGACTCCAAAGTCTCACAGGATTACCAAGCCCCATAGGACTCTTTCTTCAGTTTCACGGCCCCCTTCACCTCTATTGTCTGCCATCTGGTTTGGATTACCACCACAACAGGCACCAACCACCTTACAGCTGCGGCTTCATGCAGCTTCAACAATGGAGGCACAGAACATGGCCCATTCTGACTCAATCTCCTCAGTCTCCCTCACCAGAGAGGTGATGTTCCATGTTCCCAGTTGCCCACCTCAATCCCCAGGTATCATCCACCTCCCAACACAAACTGCACCCAACCTCTACGGTGCCTCCTGCGGGTGCTGGACCTACAGGAGGTCCCATGTCTTCTCTTCGGGCCGTGCTTAGCTGGGACCCATGGGTTAAACCCCGGCCAACAGGCACTCTCCCTTGAGCAACCTCTCCAGGCCTGCCTCCAGGGTGGGCTCCCAGTAACCCTATCCTTTGGGGGGGTAAACTGTTCCCTTGATCTTCCTCTCATCAAGGTTGTCTGAATTGCTCTTCGTCTTCGTCACCCAGGACCAATTTGCCTTGGGAGACCCTACCAGTGGGCAAAAGCCCCTGGACAACACAGCCCCTGGGATCCCTGGGATATACAAACCCCTCCACCATGATAAGGCGGCAATTCACAGAGAGGGTTTATAAAAATTATTCTTATGTAAATCACCAGAATGTTTTATTTCTATATTTTAGAAATAATAATCGTCAGCTTTTATAATGTTTTTCAGACATGTCATCATTCTGTTAAAGTGACTGCATGCTGTTGTTCAGGCACGGATCACTTTGATTTCATTGACTCATCAAGTAAAAGTGACCTTATGGCTTCATCCAAACTGCCCACAACAGTGACAGAAAGGTCATGTGAGTTTTAGCATACATGGAAAAAGCTTTGCCAACTTTGAAATATAACCACACCACTGTCTCTTAGGTCTGTCGTGTGTGTGTGTGTGTGTGTGTAGGAGAGATCTCTGCTGGATTGAAAATGCTGAAAATGCACCATTTTGTATGGAAAAGTGACATGAAGCCAGAACATTCAGATGCCATCAGATTCACAGAAATGCATGTCTGAAAAAGGCTTTAGTGATTGATACAAGCTGCTGGCAAGATGGGGGGCCAGTAGCCATGCTGTTGGAATTTTCCTTTGCTGCCACCACTGAAAATAAAGAACACTACACTGCTGTCTGCAAGCATCAAAAAAGGAATAGTTACAGGACACACACTCATAAGCTTAGGATCACTCAATATCAATTTTCTCAGCAACCTAAGCGATACATAAATGGGAGTATTTCCAAAAACATTCACTAACCACTAAAGAATCCTTTCCTGGGTACATGTTTGCATACTTCTACATTTCTGCACAGACTGTTTTAAATGTTCCAAATAATAGAAATTGTGGCACAAGACAACTTTAATAAAACCTGTTTCAGTTTTAATAATCCACATTCTCAGAAGCTTCAACTCACAACTCAAACAAACGCACACAAAAACAGAGTGTGCAGCAGAGCTTGACGTTTATGTTTAAATGCAACAGAAAGGGGTGAAGAGTTGCAGTTGGCCACAGTTGGTGGTGTTCTTCATAGCTGTCGGCTTTCGTTTTATCTGGCATCTAAAAGAATATACACCAAAGTTCAATTTGGGGATAAATGTGTGCTTTAAATTTCCATTACTGCATCTCTGATTCACTGGATTAGTCAAGCTCTACTTCAGAACATTTAAAAAAACAGATCTGTTGACTTACCGGTTTTACCTTTCACCTCTAAGACGACTGACAAAAAAAAAAAAAAAACTAATTCTAACAAACTGAGCAGTTTGGAACAGGTGGAGTCTGTAATGCTCAGGGCTATGGTAGGTAGGTATGGTGAGGGGAGTGTGTGTGGAATGAATGAAACCCCCCCTGATTTTCTTAAGTCCTTGGAACTTTCTCAGATTTCTGGAGGACACCCAAAACTACTTCTAACTATATTCTACAGTCGGGGAGAAAGATCGGGGAGGTGGAAGAGGAGGTGGAGGGAGGACAGGGAGAGGATGGAGAAGAGGAAAGAGCTTAAGCGAGAAAGGCTGAAGGGGGGGCGGGGGGGCACTCACCTTGATTAAACCATTCCTCTATAGTTAGCCAAGGAAGCAGCAGCAATGCCAAAAAACACAAAGCAGGGAGAAAAGAGAAGAGGCATGGTGAAAAAGGAGTGTGTTGTGTGTGTGTGTCATGAAGCTGTGCAATACATGAGAACAGTTTTTATCAAAAAAAAAAAAAGCAGTCATATGTTACTGAATAAGAAGGGTGAAAAATGAAGAAAAAGGAAAAAAACACACCTGAATAAAGAGAAAGACTGAAGAAAGGAAGGAGTGTTTTATGTAGACAGTAAGCCATTAGCAGTTCATAGATGGTCTCTGGGTCACTGGGACCCAGTGGGATAGATTTTTATGTGTGCATAGGGCAGTAGAAGACAGAGAAAAGTGTTGAGTATAAAGAAAAATGGGAAATGATTTTCAGATACGTTAGCAAGCACGAAAGAGAGAGAGAGAGAAGAAGAAAAAAGGAAAAGACTTTAAAAACATTAAGAATCAGCTTTCAGATAAGAAGGCAGGTGAAATTACACATAAAACTGCAGCGTTTTTAGTGCAAAAATTAAAATCACTGCGTGGGAAGAAGAGAAAAGTACTCAAAGAGACGGAAGTAAGAGCCAACAATCAGGCTATTAGCCAAAACAAAGCATGAGTGTGTGCTGATTATTATGTCGTATTTTAAAACAAAGGCGACACTAAATGGAAGAAGAGGCCAAACTTAGCCTACTCAAGGTAACAAATTCCCACACATATTGCCAACAGTCTTGCTTAATTACCACCTGCACTATCCTTTACAGCTGAATTTCATGTTTGTCGTAAATGAGTACACCTTCAGGCTGTGCAGCAGCTAAACACGGCTCATTATCCACTTTACATGTGTGTTTGCATGTGTGTAAGCATCCATGCGGTTCACTGGCTCCTTAATAAATCTCTATACATGTAAGAATTTTGTTCTTCTGGACGCTGAACTGATGTGGTTCTCCAAAGACCCGTTAGAAGTCAGGGGTCACTGGCTGGTAGTCACATCTCATTGGCTGACTGATTAATGGCGGCCATTAATGTTGTACAGCTGGGCGATAACAGCGTTATTCAGATAAGAGTCAGGGGAGAACACTGATTAAGACGTCTCAAACAACACGTACGTGCATCGCGTATCTGCTAAGCAGCGGTAATAATGACAAAAACCTCTGCAGGATGCACCATGATAGCCATCGAGGATTAACTCAGCCACTTTACAGACCTGAAGTTTAACATGGTTTTAGACCTGTTTAGGTTCACTGTGCTTAGATAACTGTGGCTACTGTTGTGCATTATCACCATTTTAACCGTGTTCATTTACAACAACAAACAGCTAAATAAACTGATGCATTTTGCTTTGTTGAGTTAGTGTCGCTGTGGGTGATGCCTTTACTTTAAGTCAAATTAAATGTGGAATATTTTCGCCTCTCCTCCTCTTTCTCCTTTCTCACCTTTAGCCTTCTTGCCTCCGAAGCAGCCAGCATCATCTTTTTTCTTCCTTTGTGGTCCCGCTGAGCCAGGGGCTTGCAGCGCTGATGGGTCCTGGTACTTTTCAGCCCCCGGCACCTCTTTGTGGACGTGATAGGACAGGTTCCTCATAATACAAACACAGTTCTCCACAGACTAAGAAAAAAGATAGTAACATTATCAACTACATTCATCACAGCTATACTGTACAGTACAAATTCATAAGAAAACTACAGCATCTACCTACTATTAGAATGAGCTCATACTGCATGCATGTTAGTGGATGAGCCACATGTTGTCTCACCTTGTTATCCATGTCCTTCTTCCCTACGGCTGACTGAAGAGCGTGCAGCAGGGCGTCCACCAATCCCTCACATTCCCTCAGTCTGCGTCGGGCCTCTGCCCCATCTGAGCTCACATTTCTACAGAAACAAAGTCGCACACGCATTAGGCTTAAGATTGGTGTGTGCACAGAAGAGGACTTACCCAAGAAACTGAATGAAAATGTGAACAATAAGGTTTTTAAAGGCTCAGATTGACTGTTTTAATTAGAATAATCAGAAGTCAACAGTTTTTGCTAAAAGTAATTGTAAATGTATACATTTCAATATATGACACTACAATCTCCAAAATCCCATCTCAATGAGTCTGGCTCTTCTCCAGAGTGAAATACCAATAAAGCAGTAAAGATACCAAATCACACTACAATTATCCAGTGAAAGCCTGCTCCAATTATAAACAGTACTCCTATAACTACTATTTATACTATCACAAAAAATAGGAACATGAATAGGAAAAGCACTGAAGGCAGTGAGTGTTTTTAATAGTCCTAAAGAAGTGTAATATAGCGAACATACTGAGAGGATGACAATTACAGCCAGATGTCTTACTGTTCAATAAAAGCGCAATATAAACCCATATCAGTCTACCCCAGCCATGTGATTTTCTGAGTTTCCATGTGACCCATGGTCTCCATCCTCTTTGTCTGCCTCAGAAGTAAAATGCAATAAAGCTAGACAGCTTTAGAAATAATCTTTAAAAAAATTATGAATATAAATTTCATTTTTGTTATAAAGGGGAAATGCCATCCGTATTACATCACCCACTGCCTTGAGCACAGCTCCTATAAGCAGCAGAGCTGGTGCAGCCTCTGTGTGCCTGTCTGACTGTGAAAAGCAAGGCTTTAAAGAGGGTTAAGGAATAGCAGGGACTCCCCGCTCCTCACCGGGGACTTCATTTATGAGGGCTTCCAACTCACATAATCCCATTAGCTGACCCCCAGTTAGGCCTGTGGAAGAGTGGCAGCCTTGCAGAGGTAAGCAGAACTGGGCCTCTTTTTAGTGCCGTGGGGACTGAAGCATGTATGAGGTCTACCACTGCTATGCTCTTTTCTATGCTCATTTACTTATTCATTGTTTCATCCATCAGCCTCTGTGTTTTGTGCCTGTATAGGTTGCAACAAGCACATTTTTAAATAAAGACTGGCTTTTGTTTGCAGGTGCCCTCCGTTTAGGCCTTTCTTTGAACTGAACATAACAAAATAGTATCAGGATTCCCCTCTGTGCTCAATAATTACTAATTTACGAGCCAAAAAAGCTGTAAACACGTACTTGTTGAGCTGCACAGTAAGCACAAGTCCAAAAACATGTACAAAGCCCATACATTCATAGAATTCCTGGACACAAATATAATTCATTTTAGCCCCTGCCATGTTCTTTATGTGTATATAGGATTGTCTACTGAATTATCCTGCTTCTGTTAACTAATCTTTGGTAGGGACAGTGAAGAAAGCACTGACAATCTGTACTTAACCCCATTCGTCTTCTGGTATTAAAAAAGAGGCACCACTTCCCTGACACACAAATCTAGTGTAGAGCCCACCTTGGATTTATTTGACAGGAGTGAATTTGAGGGCAGACAGACGCGAGAATTTATTGTCAGCTGTTTCATTTCCAGCAGTCTTTGAGGGAACAGTTGTCCTGTTGGAGGTTTACAGATGATACATCTGTCAGTAGAGACTGAAAAGAAAGCTGCTGTTGTCTCTTTATGGACAGGTCACCCGGCAGTGCACTATTTATAGTTTATGTGTTCTAGTGATTATTGATCTGTCTGGCATTTTACTGTATAAACTGTTACTGCATTACCAAAACTTTCTCTCTATGTGGGTACTTTCATAATGATATCAGAAGGCACAGAAAGCTGGAACTTCGCTTTCAGATCTTTGTGTTAGGCCAGATTTTTTTGTTTGAGATTGGCATTGAGCATAACTTTGCTTGCTTTGACATTCACTCATTCATATCTGCACATCTGGGAAACTGAAACTCATTGCTTTAACAACTAGCACCTGTTACCCTATGAATACACCTGGTGTGTGTCTGTGACGCTGCCTGTCCATGCAGATTTGTTCCGTCCTTCACAAGGACTCAAATCACACCCAGATTTGAAAAGTGGAACATTTAGTCAGTTCAATTATTGATTATATCCAACTTCCTATCCTTCTTATTTACATTGTTCTGCTTGATGTGGCTTCAGTCGAAAATAGACTTTTAGCAGCGTGACATGGGGAGTCACTTTTTTGCATGCATACAACGGCACATCTGGTGAAATCACAAGCACTGATTTGAGCGGGAATATTCAGTTCCTGCAGCTGTGTTGCACGGAAATTTAGGCAACAGACATCAGTCTACCAATCCTAATAGTAATCTGGCAGCAAACATGCAATTTTAGTGGGTTTTTACCCATGCCAACAGTAGGTTAGTTGGTCATTTTATGACTTTGTCTACAACTATTGGATGAATGGACATCACATTTGATTGATGAATTCAAATATATTACTTTACATCTAGTGTACCGTAAGGCTTTTTTTTAATTATTGTCCCTTATTCCAACTTTATCTCCCTCATCCATGCACACTCTCTTTCCTTTTGTATTATTATTGTATTCTGTATTAGAAGGACAGGAGGGGACAGCTGTCATATGGTGGGTTTTCCTTATCATTTGTTATTGTCAGACAAAACTGAACCCACTTCCAAAGAGACCCCAGCATGTTACAACATTCTGTTGGAATGTTGCAGTCCTGGAGTGGCCAGGACTGCAAAGTGCTGTCTGCAGACCAGGAGTGGTGAGTACAGTAAGAATATACCTGAATAAAATTATACTACAGATGGCAAAGCAAGACCACTCAGTTTTCAATGATCAAGTGCAGAAAATGAAAATATTTAGTTCCTCAAAAACACAAGGTATTCCATTATTAAGCATGAAAACGTGTTTTTAAGACATTGTTGCTTTTGTGTTTCTGTCCTTGTTTCTGATGGCAGAAGTAAAAGGGACACCACAATAGATCAGTGCCCTTATGAAAACGCTGCATTCTCAAAAGTTTTCTGGTCCTTGTATTGCTTTTGTATTCCGATTGTTGGAATCTCAGTGTGTCATATTTTACTGTTAGAAGCTAAGAGAACAAGTGGGTGCATATTCAGAGATCTCTCTGTCTTTCAGTCTGCACAGACTCCATCAGCCTGTTGTAGTATATATATATATATATATATAGTGTGTCTGCTTTATCAGATGAATTGTAGGTGTGAAGGTCACTTAGAGTCTTGTGGCCATCGGAGGGCAATTGAGCATCTAGCAGGAAAAGACTGGAGCAGGACTGATGGAGATGGATGTAGACTTGGCTGACCTCTGCTATCGCCCTGCAAGGTCAGCAGAAACATTCAGGACCATATGTGTATCCTCAGCTCTGGTATCTGTCAGGCTTATCAGTTCTGATCCTATTTCTGATTCAGTGTATGGATTGAGCTTCTTATCTAATCCTTGTTGAGATTCTTCTCATAATGTCTGAGTTAAAAAAAAAAAGAAAAAAAAAGATGTGCTGAAAGCAATCTCTGGCTCTCTTCCGACGGCATGTCTTTTGTCCTGTCTCTCTCCCCCTCGGCCCCAACTAGTCGCAGCAGATGACTGCCCCTCCCTGAGCCTGGTTCTGCCAAAAGTTTCTTCCTGTTAAAGGTGATTTTTTCTTTCCCACTGTCACCAAGTGCTTGTTCATAGGGGGTTGTTTTCACTGTTGGGTTTTCTCTGTAATTATGATACTGCCAAATAAACTGATCAGCTGATTTATCAACATAGGAAACACCTATAAGAGCAAAGCAGGACTATTCAAAATGCTAAATATATCTTAATTCTGTCTATTGGCATAGAAAAAAATCATATGTCTGATCAAGACTCAAGTCCAAGTTGCAGAAAGATAGTGATACTTTTGCTTTTTCTTGTCAAGCAAAATCCATGTATTACCAACAAAATGTTCTTAAGTAACAAAAGAGGCAGACAGGTGAGAAATTCAAGTAAATATAAACATAAGGTTTAGCAGGAGCAGGGTCACTGCATGCTGCTGGAACATCTTACGTATGTCTTGGCACTGATTCTCTAAGTCTGTGAAACTCTACTGAAATGTCAGATATGTCCTCGCATTAGCTAACATCCATCCATCCATTCTCTTCCGCTTATCCTGTTCAGAGTCACGGGGGTGGGGGATCTGGAGCCTATCCCAACTATCGTAGGGCAAGAGGCAGGGTACACCCTGTACAGGTCACTGGCCTGTCGCAGGGCTAACATAGAGAGACAGACAACACATTGCCCATAGGTGTGAGCCACATTCACACCTATGGGCAATTTAGAATCACTAATTAATCTAACCCTGGTAACTGTATGTCTTTGGATTGTGGGAGGAAACCAGAGTACCTGGAGAAAACCCACGCAGACATGGGGAAAACATGCAAACTCCATACAGAAAGGTAGAATTGAACCTAGGACCTTCTTGCTGTGAGGCAGCAGTGCTAACCAACACGCCACCGTGAGGCATTATCTAACACGTGGTTCCAATCTATTGTGTTGGGTTGAGAATTAAAAATAAAAATAAAAAAGGCCTTGGCTTTTGAGTCACATCATTCAGAGACTTGTTTTGCCCTACATATGGCAGCATATATAAGGCTCAGACTCCTGGAATGGAATGCTGTCATCAGGATGGAAATATTTCATCATGAGATAAAGGTGATCATTAAGTTCAGATAAGTGGATCCAAACCATACCAGCACGAGAGAGCCACAGAAGTAGATGTTGTTTATTCTGGTGTAAATTAGTCATCAATAATTAGTGTTATCCCAGGCATACATGTCACATCTCCAACGTGATTTTATAACAGAGCTGGAGCATTTATGGGTCTTTTTTTGTTGTTGTTGTTTTTACTTCTTTTTTTTTTTAGCTGTATTTTTCACAAATAAACTTTATAGACACAGGAACAGTTGGAATAGTCCTGAAACTTCTTATTTGCTTGTTTTATACATGTCAATGAATAAGGCTATTAAATTGGAATCCTAATTTTACCTAAGCCAAAGGTTCCCTAAACTTTCTGAAAGCTATGCAATCCTCAATGTGATGAGATCAAACACTAGGAATTTATATCAATTCCAATATTTAAACCTCCCATCAATTCTTACTGGTGTGAAATCTGTATCATATGTGACCCATTTTAATTTATGGGTCTTTTATTTTGAAAAACTGACTGGCTACTCCATGCCCTTCCTCATTAGCTCTGTGTAACTTAACCTCACATCTGTCAGTGTGTAATTTCACCAGAGTGGCAAGCCATTTCGGGAATGCTTCTGAAACGCTACAATGGAATCTCAAGCATTCACCATCAGCTCCAGCGGGATCCTTCCAATCCGGAATGCCACAATGTAGCCACGCTTGCAGCAGCTCACACTTTTTCCTTTTGGAAATTACCTTTGCACAATCATTACATTTAAAGGAATCATCTGTGAGTTTTGAATAAGCAGCCATATCAGGCATTTTATAAACAGCCCGCACGTGCAGGCATGATGAATGTGGGGGATCCAGTATTGGCTCAAAATTACATGAATTAAAAGCTAGAATCACTTGCATTCCCATTTTTTTATTGGGAATATTTCCAATTCAGAACTAGCTCTTGTTTTCCAGCTCTACTATAAACTCCAGCCCCATACTCTCAACACCACTCGCGACCACACACATACACACACCCTCTGTTTCCTTTTCAATAAGCCCACGATGTAAATGCTGTAAATAAGCGGGCTCCTATCGACAGCGGAGGCAGGCTGCTATAATAAAACTATTCCAGTTTTTTATTGAGGTGTAAGCTCTGTTGGCATGAGTAAACAGATTCTCTCTGGCATCAGCACTTCTCCCCAGTGCACAAACCCTGCGTCTAAGCAACTGTGGGCTTAGTTACAGTTGCCATGGAGACACAGTCTCGTCATCTTGGCCTGCATCGAGGGTCAAAGGAGCGGGAGCGACGGCGGGACGTTGTACGCGTGACAGAAATGAGATATCAAGGATGATAAGGTGTGGACACAGTGTTGTGTTAGTAGGTGGGGGAAAAAGCACACATTACACACAAACAACATAAAGGGAGAATATGGAGGATAATAAAATAAATAAAAAGACAATAAGAAAGAAGTAAAGAGCAGTGGGTCCACTGTGTCCTTGATTAAATATTCTATGACTTCTCTATGACTTTCCTCAGATATATCAGAGATTTTCTTTATTCCCTCCAGGTTTATTAATGCCTGCTCTTCAACTCAGCAGAAAATGTTCTAAAATTACAAGCAAGTTTTGACACTTTCTGTCTGGGAAAACTAGAAGGAAATCATCTAACATGTGAAATACATTCTGGGGTAGCTCTTGGTTTGCGCTGGACTTGGATGCTAGACTGTTCTGGACGTCGACCAGCAAGCCGCAGCATCTACTGTGGGTGGATTTCTGGACTGACAGTCTAGACGGGCTTGGCTGGCCCAGGAGGAAACGGCACAGGCAGAAATGGGAGCATGATAACCCACATACACATTCACGATGTTTCACACTTTACTACAGTCTGTCACTCTAAGTTGAAGCCAAAATTAGTGTCCAAGGTAAGAGAGGAGAAACAAAGAGAGGGGAAACTACTTGGAAGTTAAAAACAGGCAACACAAGATTGCTTCACTCATGCTGTCCTTAGCTGATGACAGAATATAAGAAAGATGAAGACAACACAATTTAGGTTTAAAGTTTTGGAGGATTTTCTGCTTCAGTCAAACAGCCTTCAATTTATGTATTGTCATAAATATCAACTGTCCTTACAACATTGTGATTTAAGTTTTTAGGCTATACTGCCCACCCCTAGAAGGCTCTTTAGAAAAAATAATATCTGGAATAGCTGGAAATGGTTTGGAACATCCATTAAACAGCACACTGACACCTTTACACTACAAACTAGACATAACGTGTTAAATACTGAGCTTAAGAGGTGCTGACCTGTCACGCAGCGTCAAGCTCACTATTCCTTATAAAAAAAAAAAAAGGAAACAAACATTTTTTTTTTGGACTAAACTTTTATCGCAAAAATTAAAAATATGACTCATTTCATTTGAGTCTGTGTCAGCTGAACTTGGAGCTAGCTCCTGTTAGTGGTGAACTGACACAAGCCTGATTCAGCTCAGGATTTTGTCCACAGTGAATCATCATGAAAACAGAGAAGCTTTTAGATTTTAAAAAACTCTGATGTAGAGCAGCAAATACTGACTAGTGACTTTCATTATTATTTTCTGGAATTAACATTATTATTATTATCTTTTCATCATTAAAATGTTAACAATAAAAAGAAAAAACAAACCCATAATATGTCCTAAAACCCACGATGGCGAATGTTTTGTTTTTTCTGATCACGACTCTGATAACCAAAGGTACTCAGATCAGGTGTCGCTTGCAGTAATGGACAAATTACTGTTGTATCTTTGTGCTATGATGTAACAACAGAAAGAGAAAGACATGTCAATGAGAGAAACCATGTTATTTAGCTATGTGGATGCTCCGGAGTCAGCAGCACCCACTGTGAGCACCCACAGAGATACTGTGAGGGAAAGAGGAAGAACAGTAATGTGGTCCATTCAAGACAAATAGGAGGAATGGACATGGCATCAAAGCAGTTTCAACTGTGAAATCCTTAACTGCAGCACTTGTGATTGTTCATTTATTTATTTTTTTAGTAGTTGACTTCTACCGGTACTTGCAGATACCTCAGTATGCATTGCAAAGTCCACAAATAAGTGTAAAGAAAGTCCACTTGCTAACCAAGGCCAGTGCTGCATTACTTAGCCATGAACACACTGTGCCTAACAATAACAGAGCTGTATGAGCCGGTTACTCAAAGCCTTTTGTCAACTCTGTTAGGTCAAACTGAAGTGACTCAGGTTTTTAGACAACCAATAAGCTTGCAGCTCCTGCAATGACAATCAAGGCCTTATGGAGTATCTGTAGGTGTGAAGTTTAGAACTGAAGCAGACCTTCGCTTTGAATGGGCCAGAAAGCGTCAGAAGAATAGCTGTGGGTCAAACCACTTGATCTAAGAACTGCTTCCAGTGATGGCAATAACTGTAGCTTATGTAATAAAGCCTCCATATAAGGGTTAATATTCATTCAAAAGTTATGTTTTTGAAATGCAACTTAATGCTAACTTTTGAAAAAAAAAATTCAACTGTCAGGCAGCAACACTTTGCACTCTGGGCTAAATTTATCTTCACTCAGCCTCAGGGTGGTCAGTCACCTGGCTGAGACAAGCAGAGATAACTAGGACAACAGAACATTATTTCCTAAAATACAGAGAAGCGTGAACAGCCTGAGACAAAAGTAACGTTAGATGTTTGCAGTATGTCATGAATAGCTTAATGTTTTCCTAAAGCCACAAACCAAAGTCACCAAGAGGTCTCACTGCAGACATCAACATACTTTACATGTATAAAGACACAGGCAGGCACAGGAGCCCCAGCATCTGCTGTATCATAAATTCTTCTAGGAGCTTATCTGACCCTGTCCCAGGTCGTTAAGCAGTTTTATATACATCACACCTGTCCCCGTCTCCAACTGGTATCTCTGGAAAAACATAAGAGTGTTTTGTTCTTGTCATTCAAGAGCCTGGGCATATAAAGCTAAGGCTAAATAAAATTCAGGGCGCTCACTGATCTCACATAGAGAGATTACTCCGTGTGTGTGTGTGTGTGTGTGTAGTGTGTGTGTGTGTGTATGTGTGTTGTTTTTCCCTTACAAACTAGGGGAGCAGTCAAAGTAAAAGAAAAAATCATTTCCATTTATCGTTTAAGTTGCTCCAGGTCAGAAACAGTAAAACAGACACTTTTTGATATATCTAGAATCATTGTCTACATTGTCTACAGTTGTTTGTCGTTGAATGTTGATACATTTACACATGTAAATATGTCAGTCATGTTAAAATTACAAAAACATTTCTGTTTTTAAAAAATTTAGATGTAACAGCAGCCATTTGGTTAATGGGCTTCTGTAATCCAAACTTTTCCAACACTCTACATCTCTCAAAAATCTATTAGTCAATTCAGTTTAATGAGTAGATAAAACTGTAATCAAACTATCTCTGACTCTACCTGAGGCAGCCGGAGGTGTTCTTGAACACGGTGGTCCACTCTGCATCACGCGGCTTTGAGTCCTCGTTGGGCTCGTGCTCCCATCCCGAGTGGGGGATGATGACCTCGTTGGTCATGGTTTGCAGGCCGTGGTTGATGATCACCATCTTCAGGGGTTCATAGGATGACAGATTCCACAGGGTTCCTGCAGGGGAGCACAGATGGAAGGAAAGTACAGAGACGCATTAAGAGGATAACAATAAGTTGGTTTAAAGGGAGGATTATGAGCAGAAAGAGAGAGAAAATGAGGAGGCATATATATATATATATACAAAGAGAGAGAAAAAAATTAAATAAAAAAGATGGAGTGAGGGTGGTGTAGGTGACAATTTAAACAAAAAAAGTGAAGCATGAAAGGAGGAGAAAGTGATAAATGGACAAAAATAAAGGGGAAGAGAGAAATTGTGCACAGAAATTGAAAGTTGTGCAATTTAATAACAGCTGTATAACAGATAAACAAAGAAGCCTCTTGTCCGGGTTTTAAGAGTGCAACCACATTTAGTTTGGCAATAAACCACATTTTAGAGAAATAATAGAAGACTGGATGTTCATTATCCAGGTATGATACCAATTAACCATATTGCAAAAATACACTGTAATACTTTTTATTATTCTTCTATAAGAAAGGGGGGTGACTGCTACTCTGCTGTAATAAATACAGAGTTTACAGCAGCCATATCACAGTGATATTTCTATAATATCCTCATAATATTTCTACAGCAATATTGTGGCCACAGTGATCTTGTGGTACATCATGTTATTTCTCAGCTGTTGCGCATAATGCACCACTTGGTCCTCATGTTGTGTAGATATCGTGTGTGTGTGTGTGTTCCTGTGTGTGTGTGTGCGTGTGTGTGTGTGCTGAATCAGGATAAATGATCTGCTTCAACTTTTGTATCCAGCAGCACACACTGTTTCATCCCCATCCTCTGTTATCTTTCCCAAAGAATCCAGGCAGGAGAAAGAGTATTTTCTAGGTGGCTGCAAATCTCTCTAACAGCCAGCCTATTTTATAGCAAAAAAAAAAAGTAAACTAAATTGAGCTGGCAATGTGCATCCTGAGGCTTCACAAAAGAGGCAGGCAGACAAAGCAAAGAGGAGGGAATTTTTGGGAGCACAGCCAGAAAGCCAAACCCACAAAAAATAAAATGCTGTGTTAAAGCTTCGGCATCGGATGGGTTTTCACTCAGACACATGGAAGCTGTGAAGCGAGGCAGCCTCCAGTTTGAGGAAAGGAAAAAATTTCAGACCAGCAGATAAGCAATAAAAACAAAAAAAACAACAACTATCTTGTCCATGTATGTTTGACACATTCCTGAGTTGCTGTTTTTATTAATCCAGCCCACGGGTCTCTCTGTCTTTGTATCTTATCACTTATCTCTCCCTTCTTTTGTTTTCTTCTTTCACAATTAGGCACTGAAACACTGGCTGTTTTCTCGCCTATGCAGCGGCAACTTATCCAAGCATGCTGAGGATCCCAGCTGTAACAGAATGAAAGGCAAGGTACACCCTGCAAAAGTCTATATATGAAGCTATAAGGAGTCTTCAGTATTCATTCCAAAGGAAAAGTATCTTGCATGCCTCCATGAATGCAGACGCTACTGCTGAATAAGTGCTGACTGTGCTGGCGGATGGGTCAAATTAGCTGGCTAAACCCCAAAAACTAACTTTCCACAGTTTTTAGAAAACCGAGCAGGTACCCGTCCTTTTTGATTTCCACACAATATCTTCAGCTCCTGTGCCAGCGTGCCTCGCCAGCCCCCCCCCATCTGTTCTAAAGGAATAACAGCTGGGGGCTAGATTAAGATTAAGCAAATATTTACACACTCGTGCACATGCCAAAGTGCTCCAAGACTTATGGCTTTTGCACATATCGATACATTCATATAGTTCTGTATTCACAAGCACTCGGAGCGTGTGACTTGCTCTTGTCCCATAAACAGGCCATTAGCAGAGCAGTGAAGCCGTCATACTTCCTGGCTCAGTTCTTTAAAATGGTTTCTGTACATTTTCCAGACAGTCAATATTTCCTCTGTTAAATCATGCTCTCCACACAGAGGGGGGAGGGAAAAAAAGTCTCAGCGGCCAGATCTGGGCTAAAAATAATTCCAGTCTCTCTGATGTGGTTATGCTTCGTTTGGCTGTTTCCTTTTCCATTTAAAAAAAAAGAATAATGTAACTAAAATGCATACGCTGTGTTTGTTACAAAACACTAAATCTTTATTTAGTTCAGCACTTTTTCCACTTTGCTTTTACATCACACACTAACAAGTCAAGGAATCTGTGTGTCTGTGCCTATGCGTGTGTGTGTTGCTGGTGATCAGAGGAGGTGCAGTGTCGATCATTTGAATTTTTGCTGTCTTACAGTTTCAAAATAAACCTCTAATGCATGTAACATAATTTTTTGCTGATGCAAGCATGTCTGTGACAGCAGCCATTTAAGTGGAAACACTGTAGCTCCACTCCCTCTGTTTTTTCATTTGGTGACCAGACTAGACTGGACTTCCTGTGCGTCAGAGACCACCAGGCTGGGATGCTCATTAGATGTGCAAGCTGGGGTGTGGCTCCACACTAGGGATACCATGATTTATTTATTTTCATACAATCATCCGTGGCATCACATCCTACCTAAAACAACCCACCTGATTCACAGCTTGTTTGGGAGCAGATCACGTCCTGAGAGTAAACACAGCCTTACAGGCTAATTTCAGGGGGGAAAAAATCCCCTCAAGCACTAAATAACCAAAGCTCAGGTAATTACACAGTAGAAAGAAAGCTGGTTTAATTTGGTGCTTTGATTGATTACTGTAAATTTCATAACTCTACAAATTCAATATTGATTTTTTTTTTCTTTTACAAGCACTTTCATGGTATGTTTAACTTGGAGCAAAACAAGCTGAGATGTATTTTTAGCATATGGATGTTCTTCCATCAAACATCAAACAGAAGCTATGATAGAAAAAACAAACAAAAAAGAAAGCGACCACCACTGAGCGGGTGCCAAAACTCGGCTGTTTTGGATTGGGGGAAAACTTATGGCCAATGTCAAAGTTTTAGTGTAATTTCGAAGTCAAAAAAGGGGAGATAAATAAGTAATAAGATTAATATAATTGTGGTCTGCACCTCTAGATTTAAAATGTTATAGTTTATACGGGACATGTATGTTAGTAAAATGTTACAGGTCTGTTGATTAGTCAGGATATATTTCAGTCTAGTAGCATACAGGCCTTCACCACCTTCTAACATCACTGCATGTAAACTGATGAACAAAGCAGAGCTGTAACGATTCGTTGACACAATTGATGACGTCGACTACAAAAATTAGTCGACGCGTTGTATTCTAAAACCACATACGTGATTTTTTAACTGCATACGAATACACTACAGGAAGATATGGGGGCAGTATTATCTGCCAATAACAACAATACTAACGAAGAAGAAAGTAATGTGAACATCATAACAATGATGGAACAGAGAGGAGGGTGGAGAAAATGAAAGAGAATGGCAGAGCTTTCCTCCCACGGCAACATCTCTGCAATGCGTGAGCGTTTAAAACGCCGGCACCCCGGAGCTGTGACGTCAGCTCTAGATGGGTACGATTTAGAGAGTTAGTGCATTGCATTGATACATTGTTAATGTTTGTACAGGAATGTTTCTGTTAGTTTACCTGTCGGAAACAAGCTCTCATGGATGATGAGGATAAGCGGCACCATTTCAGTTATGTTAGCTAATGAGTGAAGGACAATAGGAGCAGCTACGTTGTCTCCCTTTTTTTTCCTCACATTAATATTAGCCTTCATTCTGAATAGTAAACCATTCCATGAATTGAATCGTCTGTAAACTTTTCAGTTGTTTTGCACGGAAAAATCTTGTTGATTATTTATTTGCACATTATTTTCATTTATTTTCATTTAAAAATAAAAATTGCATTCACTTTTTGTTTAGTTGATATTTATTGTGATAATTTTTAATTTTAAAATAAATTTGATTAGTTTCAAACTAGTATTTGGTGATACTAAAAGGTGGGCAGGCTTGAACAGGTGAGGTAAGATTGAAATAATCGTTGACTAATTGACAAATCGACAAAATAACTGACAGATTAGTCGACTACCAAAGTAATCTGTAGTTGCAG
The DNA here is from genome assembly GCA_024447675.2 of Pterophyllum scalare. NCBI lineage: Eukaryota > Metazoa > Chordata > Actinopteri > Cichliformes > Cichlidae > Pterophyllum > Pterophyllum scalare. Next base: position 28,380 of record JAMQGT020000200.1, read on the forward strand.
CCCTAGAACAAAGCAGTCCAGTCTTTACTGCAACCTTTCCAAATTATTGCACACTGATGGTCTTTTTATAGCCGAGCATTTTGCCACAGTGCTTAAAATACTTTTTTAAAATAATTTTTAAAAGTACTCCAGTAATTAAGTGTATCGTGGCCAATTTCCGTTGTAAATATTAAGCACAGTGAAATTAAGGAAGAATGGCGGTAAAAAAACTGGAGCTGAGCTCAGCTGTGACATCATCAATTACGCTGGAGTTCCAGTTGTAGAATGATGACGCTGCATCCTCCCCTCCTTAGGAAGTCCGGACTCCCATCCGGACTTGCCAAGTATGAACCAGCAAGTATGAACTTGAGTACTGAGAAGCACCCAGGGTTAATAAACTGTCATCAAAAGTGTACACATGACTGTTAATAAGTTTTGCTTCCACAGCAAAAAACAAAGATTAAATCTATAAAAGGTTTGGATCCTGTGGTTTTATATCTGCAACACATTTAAATTGTCTTAAGCAAATATATGAACCAAAGGTAGAATAAACTGTCATTATCCACATTTTCTATGATTTCTTTTTAAATATTACCAATCCAAGAAAAGACTGAAAAAATAGACAAATAATGTATCAGCCCCTCTATAAGGCCTGTATATGTAAGTCAGAAAAAAGTAGAACAATAAAAAGTGCCTCTGAAATGAAGAAACTGTGCTTACAAACATGGCTTTGAAGGCACGATTTATTTAACATATGAACTCCTGAATGCAAAATAAAGCACGAAGCATTTCTCCTGCTCTGTGTGATTGAAAATCCTAGATCATCGAGTTATCACATTCACATGATTTTCAGAAAACATGACCTCTGACGCTGACCGCCGCCAAGATTCGAACCAAAATTTTCAGTAGATGCATTTGTGGTATGAATTTGAACATCCTAGGTGAGCTCATTCTCGACTTATGGCCAATGTTAAAGTTTTTGTGGAACAGACGCTGCGGCTATGACAATAGCTCAACTATTTCTTTGAAATAGCCGCGCTAACTAGTGCAGTGCTCGCAGTGTCTGTTAGTATCACCAGAGACAGATGTCACAGTCAGTGGAGAATTTATAAATTATCATCTGATTTTTGGCACCATTATGAAGTCGCAGAGGAGTGTTACTATGACACTACGTGAGTATGCACTGCATGAATACCACACTTGCAGAATTTAGCACTGCACAGCAGGGTATCATTTCCGTCTCATCTGCTCCATCTCTTTGGCTACCCCCCCCCCCATTCTTCTTTTTTCCCCAACAGGGTCAGTTCTATCACTTTTCCCAAACAAACACATTCGAGCATCTGAGAGGTAATCTCAGCATCCAGGCATAAATCCAATTAAAAGACAAATGCGCACTTGTGGTGTGTGTACTTTGGTATGATGACAGCTAGCTAACATTCATGCCTGCCAGGCTGACAGCTTGATTACCGCCACTGTTGTATCATTAGCATCAGCTTTACTTGTAACAAGCAAAAATGCAACATGCAATCAACTCACAATGAGCAACGTGAGCTGAGAAAGGCAGAGAAAACTTCTCACTGTGTTGTTTGTGTCCTAACAGAAATAAGCTGTACTAATTCATGAGTTTTTCAATGTGCCACAGAAGAGGAAGATACAGACAGCAGATTAATAATCCACAGAAGAAATCTTGTTCATTTATTTCTATGGTTTTACATTCAGCATGTGTATTCCCCACTATAACAATAATGGTGCACAATGTCTCTAATTTCAGAGGTTCCTACACTGCAAAATAGATTCAATAGATTCAAAAATGGCTCCTGCTGAAACACTGCTCAGGCCGGGGGAATCAGTCAGCTCTGCACTGATCACATATGCCAGAGGGGAGGGAAAAGGCATGTCTTTGCTGTGGCTGTGATCCATCAAGTACGACAGGCATACAGCCCACTGACAGAATGTTATTTAAGATGACAGAGTGCTGTGGAAGTGACGGTCTCCATCCAGCATCCTGCCAGTGTTTCAGGCCAACAACTGTATCAAGTTTAGTCCATTTGCTGTCCTATGTCAGCTTGTCAGAGGTAGGCGTGTTAGGGATGCACCGCTGTCTTGCAGGCCTGAGGCAGAGACTGTTCAATTGTCACGTCAAAGGATCAGGTTATACTCATAAACACTCATCTGTGTGCCTGGGGTTATTTGATGTCATTAAGACATGAATTTAACAGGTAACATGAACAATATATGCTGTAACCAGACTTAGTATCTAAAAGTAAAGAATTGCGCTTAGTATGGACAGAAATGTCATCTGTCAAAAATGCACTCCTGAGCCAAGAGCTTCATACTTGCTGTATTACCGTATCGGTGCAAAATGCAGAACCACTTTAGGACTGCAGTTGTTTACAGTGATTTAAGCTAAACTGTCCAGGTGATCCAAACCCCTAAAGTGCTGCTGCTGCTGCTGCTAGGAGAAGCACAAGATGTCACTTTTTGTCTAACTTCTCCCTGAATCGTTCACAAACAAAAATTTAAGTTGACTCTCATCTGACTGTCTTAAGCAAAATCCTAAAAGTCTTATATTATAGGATTCAAGCAAAGAAAAGAAGTATGACATAGGCACTGAGGTTGCAATAGCTTTGTTACACCCTTAGCCTAGATAGTGTGATTTTAACCCTATATGGGTGTGTCCTGTTTTCTCTCCTGACTTAGGTGGCATCCTTTTTGTACAGCTGACTCCATTCAGCGATTAGGCCAGAGAAAAGGGAGCTCTGGTGCCCGAGAGCCTTTCTAAGCTGTGTGTTGTGGCTGCTTACTCCTGCTCAGTGGAGAGGAGGGTGATCATTGGTTATCTTGTCTTTTTAACCTACCGTTTTGTTGTTTCCTTTCTTTTGGAGGATGAAGGAAATTTAAAAATATAACTTAATACAAATATCTACTTAGGTAATCACATGGTAGCAATTCACTGCATTTAGGCATAAAATGCGGGAGAAAGCTGATTTAAATGACTTTGACTGTGGCATGTTTGTTGGTGCCAGATGGGCTGCGCTGAGTATTTCAGAAACTGCTGATCTGCTGGGATTTTCCCACACAACCATCTCTAGGGTTTACAGAGAATGGTCTGAAAAAGACAAAATATCCAGTGAGCGGCAGTTCTCTGGGAGAAAATGCCTTGTTGACGCCTGAGATCAGAGGAGAATGGCCAGACTGGTTTGAGTTGATAAGCAAGCAACAGCAATCCAAATAACTCCTTGTTACAACCAAGATATGCAGAAGAGCACCTCTGAACACAAAACACATCGAACCTTGAAGCAGATAGGCTACAACAGCAGAAGACAACATTGGGTGCCACTCGCGTCAGCTAGGAACAGGATACTGGGGCTACAATTTAAACTGACTCACCAAAATTAGACAATGAGGTTAACATGTCACCTGATCTAATTAGTCTCAGTCTTTGCTGTGACATTCGGATGGTAGCGTCAGAATTGGCATCGATAACATGACAGCATGGATCCATCCTGCCTTGTATCAATGGCTCCAGTTGTTGGTGGCATGAAGCACCTTTGGGATGTGGTGAGACAGGAGATTCACATCATGGATGTGCAGCTGACAAATCTGCAGCTGTCATGTCAACATGAACCAAAATCTCTGAGGAATGTTTCCAGCACCTTGTTGAATCTGTGCTACGACAAATTAAGGCAGCTATGAAGGCAAAAGTGTGTAACAAGGTATTGTTGACTGTTTGTCAACTGACTTTTTGAAATTTCTTGAGTGTTATTCCTGATACTCATACTCACTCATTAACCCCCCCCACACACACACACACTAAAACTAATGACACAAAGACTAATATTTTTAAAAAAAGCTAAATTAAATTGAGTTGGATAAATGCAAACCTATTTAAGCGCCTACTCTAATAAATACTCTAAATAAAGCTTAGTATTACAAATATTAATTATTCATTCATGTAGCTTGAATAAATACTGCTAATGATACTGTTAATTATTTCCATATGATTTTTAAGTGGAATATTAGGATAGTATATGTTTTACTGACATGACACAGATCACATTTTGAGTTAATTAAAGTGAAGGATAATTGAACTGCATGATGTCTCATAATTAACTTTGCCTCAGTATTCATTCATACTATTTTAATACACTCAACACAAAATCCTATCACCGGGGTTAGCTGGTCCACTGAGCTTTTAGTTGGTTGTTTTTTAATTCTATAGTGTCTTAACCCTTACAGTATAAAGTGGCTCAAGAAGATCAATGTTGTGATTTGGTAGGATATACTGTATATATTATTAAATATTTATTTAATTTAATAAATAGATACTTTAATTGGTTTTAATTATCTATGTTGTCTGCCTCTGTGTGTGTGCTTTTTTAAAAAGGGAAAGAAATCTCTCACTTTGATGATCAGACCTTAACTTCTCTTTCTGGTTCATTATTAATGTTGTTTATCTGCTGAGAAAAGTTCTGGAGCAGTCTCATTGAGTTGGTCCATAAAATAAGTTTCTAATAAGCTGCATGTAATAAAATGAATATGCTAAATAGGCTGTAAAACACACAGGAGTGTATATTCCTGTAGAACTCATTCAGCTGTGTATATATATATGTATATATATATATATATATATATATATATATATATATATATATATATATATATATATATATATATATGAAAACTCCAAAGGCAACTATACTTCAGTTTGCATAAACAGGAAATGGTGTAAGGAAGAAAATCCTTGTTATCTAATATGCATGCAGCAACAATCTTTTACTGTGATTGAGTTTTCTCATAACTGTGTGATGACTTTGTTTCCTTTGTTTTAAATGCAATCGAGCCAAAAGGAAAGCTTAACATGCACATTATAACCTGCCTCTTCCATCATGCACTGCTGCAAACAGGCAGTTTTGATTAATCTTTTTTTTTGTGTGTGTGTGTGAGTGCTTGATATAACCCAACAGGCTGTGAGCTAAGTATCAACCAAGTGCTGCCTCTTATTTACTTCCTTTATTTTGCATCTCTCTGTGTCATTCTCTCTCTGTGATACCTGGATATGACGGCTGGAGGGACAAAGACTAGGACAGGGTACAGGACTGGAGCTGTGGCTGGGCTAATTAAATTTTCCAGGCACCACTGGCAGGCATGTTGCTCTTCAAGCACAGCTATTAACTTAGTTCTGCCCATTACCGTTCTCCTCCTCTCCTTCTCCTCCTCACCTCTAATGCCATCCATCACACTCTCAGTGGTAAAGAAGGAGGGAGGCACAGCTTAGAAAAGAGAGAAAGAGAGAGGGCATGCAAGAGGCACGGAAAGAGAAAGAGAAGGAGACCTCAAAAAGTGGACTCATTCTCCCACAAATGTCCAAGGAATAAGAAAAATTGAAGCTCTCTCTCTCTCTACACACACACACACACACGCAATCTGCAGTGATTTACAGCAGCAAGACCCCAGCACAGAACAAAACAGTTAGCAGTAACAACAGACAGCATAAAAATGAGAAGTTGGGGTGGAGGTGGGTTCCAAAAGTGGTTTGCATATGCGAGGGCACCCGTGGGTGCCCCCTGCATAAGATTTTCTATTTGGCCATCAGCTGATATGGGTTGGCATCAAGATGAGCTGAAACAATGCTGTCTGTTTGATCACATACTTACTGAAGCCTTAATGGCTCAGTGCTTCACTAGTCATCTATGTTAACACTGATTATAATTAGACTAATGCAGAATTACATGAATATATTACATTTAGATACAGTGGTGAGAATATAATAAAAATATATCTTTAATTCAGTTATATTTGTATTCTCGAGAGGAGCATAGAAAAAAGCACACCCTGCTTTATCATCAAGAAAAAAAAAACGAAAAAAACAGCCAATTGCATTATCATTTCAGCCTTGTGACTTGCTTATATGACAGTACGCGTAGCTTTTTAACAGATTGTCCCTTTAAGAGAAACACAGGTGTAATTAATAACGATAAGAGAGTCGTATCGAGTGCATCGGTGAGCCGTTCAAGCGAGTCTGCATGCTAAATATCAAAGTCCAAGAAGTGGGACACCTAAATGGGACACAGCCATTATTAATTAATGTTATTAATGATAATAATTACTTCTCATGCTACAATGGGTCAAAATGACTGCTTTGAAAACAAATTAGAAAAGATTTAGTGGGACGGCTGGATAAACGCATAAAAAGCACTTCCTCACTCACTTCATTTTTCTCCACTGTGTTACTACTGGAAGTGTCAGTGTTTTGGGTTTGTTAAAAACAACTGACAAAATTTGTAAGCAGTGCAATGCAGAAAAGCCCAGACAGTTATCAGGTGACTCTCTTGGTGCCACAGGTCACTCTGATGTCTTTCAGCTCACTGTTATGGATCGCTCCCTGCAAGCAAACATTATTATAGCTATCAACCTTTTGATGTCTCGCGGCTGATCCTCAATCACCTTTTTAAGGTTTAAGTTCAAATTGCAGATCTCAAATCTCAGAACTGTATACAGTTCCAGAAATGTTTTCTGCGCTTTGAGCCAAAGCATTCATGAGACAACACTGTAATTTTATTGACAAGAGCACAAAAGCCTGGCAGAGACAAACACGTGTCTAGACATTATCTCTCCTCTAGCTTAAAAAATCCCTGCCAACGTGCCCATATGCATTTTTTAGCCATGCAACAAAGGCGTGCAAGCAGGCACCTGCTTGAATGTCAGTCCACAAAATCCAAACATCTCCTGCAGGAAATACGGGAGAGAAATCTGCTTAATAATCTACATTTCCAGGGTGGGAATTGCTGGAGGGCACAAACAGCCCTGAGCCTACCAGGAGGGAAAACAGATACAAAGCTCTAAAAATATGAACGACTGCACTGTCTGCCCGTCTTGTGTGTTGGAAAAAGAAACTGCATGGTTCCTTCCACGTCACCCATTTCCCCTGTAGAAAACAGACCTCTCTGTGGTTTCTGAGGGACTACACAAACTCCAACAGCAAACTCTTAAACACATGGACTAAGAAAAGGGCCTGTATTTAAATCCCCCAATTATATTTAATTGCCGAAAAACACGGCCAATTCCAGCCACACCGGCTGAGCCTGTAAGCTGAGCTTGCATTGTGACTGGCCTGTTTTCACTGGGGACGGAGCACTGGCAATGGCAACCTAAAGCTGGAGACAGACTCAGACAGGGCTAGGGAGGAAACAGTGAGAGGGGTAAAATGAACGATAGTATAGATAATGAATGAAAGAGAGCAAAAAATTTGATCAAGTGAGAGAGGGCTGGATAATAATTGGGGGGGGCTGCCTTCATTCTGCCCTCCTTGTCTTGTGGTGCAGGGTTATTTTTAGCTACAAAGGGGAGCAACAAGGTGCTGTAAAGGCAATCATTTCTGCTGCAGCACAGCCATCGCTCACTGCAACATCGCTGTCATGGCAGAACACACACACTTATGCATGAGTGGGGTTTTTAAGGACCTGTAACACTCCAAGTACCTCCAGACTAAAGCTGTCAATAGCCAATTTATAACAATATTTGTCCATTAAGGCCGCATTCTCACAGCACAACACCTGGCTAACCATCGGCATCTGCCAAAATCAGATTTGACAAAGATTTTCATCCCCTAATTTGCCACCTTTCATTTTATGAGGTAATGCGTATACTGTATTTCACAAAGGTCAAGTTTCTCACTTTAAAGTGCTTCTCAGTTTTCACACAGAAAACAAAAAGCTCCTTCTCAGATGCCAAATGTGTGAATACCAGCAAAAGTGTGTCAGGTCAAGCCACTTGTGTTAGGGATTAACTGAGCACACACACACACACAAGTGCGCCCCCCCCCCCAAATGACATTTACCAGGTCAAGGAGAAGAAATCCTATCCCAGCATCTGAATCAATAGCACCTCTTAAAGGAATTAAAAACATACAGTATTTCATTACCCAATGCAGCTAATAGCTTTTCTGAGATCAATGTTTATATGTTTTCCTTCCACTTTCCATCGTCTCTGTAATACTGTGTAGTGAGGTTAAACTAATCAAATATCATAATGTTTGTTTTATATTACAATTCAGCTGTGATATGTGCAATCCTTCATTGAAAGAAAATGCCTCTAAGGCTGGCTAATTTGCTTAAAAACATATGTTGCGTTCAATAAGTGGTAAGAAAATCCATACCCATGACAATATACTGAACGCATGTCTTTAGATCTAAAAGAATAACTAATTACAGCTGTAATTGCTTTGTCTAGATCTTCAATGGCATACAGGGAGTTATGCAATTCTGTGCTAATTAGGTAGGTATGTTGGGAACTAACATATTGCAAAATGTTAAGATGATTTATAGATATGAATAATGCTAAATAGCAACGTGTGTCAGCAGTTAAAGGCCTGCTTCTTAATATAGCGTGACTCACAGCACACTCCTTTAACAAAACAGTTATTTTACTTTAACAAAGAAGTTGCTTATCTACCACTTTTTAAAAAAATACCTGTCTTTGTTCAGGAAGTGAAACTCAAGATTTAGAGTGTGGAAAATTGGAGGTCCCGGAGAAAACAGGGCCAATGACCCCTTTGCTGTCCAGCGATTTTAACCACTGAGCCACTGTGCAGCTCCTTTGACCTGTTAGTTTGTGTTACTGTGTGAGTTTACAGTTAGTTTGGATCCCAGCTATGCCAAAACACCAAACTCATGTTTTATTTTTTATATATACAGGCAGTATACTGACTGTGGATCAATAGTTAATACAACTCAACCCAAAAAGAAATAAAGTTAGCCTTTTAATATGAAAACCTAAGGAATTACTCAACAAGATACAGCATGTAGGTCGTTAGAGCTAGGGTAACTTTCATACCTACTTTCTTAATGCCAACCAAAGCTAAACACCTGCTTGATGTATCATTGTATTTATCATAAGAGGCTCGAGTGTTAATTAAGTCCCTCTAACCTTAGCAAAACAGCAAAATGAACGTCCTAAAAGTCCAAATTATTCATTTAAGGTGGTAAAGCATATCTTACCAGTGATGAGTTCTCGTACTTCCATGTCGTTGGTCTTCCTCAGAAGGCGGATAAGGGCTGGGATGCCGTCACAGTTCTTGATGGCCACCTTGTTGTCATTGTCCTTGCCATAGGAGATGTTGCGCAGGGCACCACAAGCCTTGCGGTGGACTTCAGACTTGGGGTGATCCAGAAGACCCACCAGGACAGGTATTCCCTTCAGCTGACGCACATCTTTCTTAATCTTGTCATTTTCGTAGCACAAGTGCTGCAGGTATGCAGCGGCATTGGATTTGACTGGGTCGATCGGGTGGCCAAGCATGGCAATGACCTCGGGGAGATCTGGGTCACGCCAGCGTGGGTCTTTGCGGATGCTGTCAATGGAAGGTGAGCGTCGGCCACCCATGCGGTCTAGACTGGCCATGCTACCCCTCTCTGGCTGTGCCAGTGGTGCTGAATACATGCCATGGATGTAAGGGTGGCGCTCATCGATCAGCTCTGCCTCAATGGGGTCATCTGGGTACCCTCTGGAAGAAGAGAGGAGAGGACAGTTAGGACAAGGAAGATGGACGAGGTAAATGGTGGGTGACTCAGACAGATTTGTCCGAGAGAAGAATTAGGCAGCCGGGGGAAATACTCAGAAAAGCCAACTGAGGTGAGAGCTGCTGACTAATGAGGGGAAAGGGAAAGCAAAGGACAGGGTGAGTAAGAGTTGAAAAGAAGCAAGAGATGGAGGAGGAAAGAGACACGATACTGGACAGACAGAGAAGGAAACATGGAATGAGCTATGGTTTCTGATTTTACCAGATTTGTCAGAGGGATTGTGATGGCAATTCTTTGCAATAAAAGAGATACAGTACGCAACACTCATATTATTCCTCCCTGCCAGGTGGCAGCAACAAAGATGTCAGATTTCAAGAAACATAAAGTCTTAGAAAGAGTGACTGAGAGACAGGAAAAGATTGCTGAAAGAAAAGACGGGCACTTCACAAAGAAACAGAGACAAGGTAATACCAAAGGAAAGCCTTTGAAGGATAGCCTTGTGAAGTTTTCCTTTTTCCCCCCTATGGAAGTCACCACATAGAGGAGAGAAAGGATTTGATGTCTTTCCCCCCAGGGAACAGAGAGAGCTTGGCTGTCCCCTAAGGGAGGACTGTGAGCTCCTACGATACCTCCAGGGTTCCCTTTGCTCATGATGCCAACTTTAGCATACAGTTGCTGAAATGTTAATGTCCATCACTCTGGGAATGCATCTACTAGCATTACATTTATTAGCAGTACTACCATTATGCCTAAGGACTTAAACCGTATTGAGCTTTACTAATTTTTTCTGTGATAGAAATGAATGGCAGAGAAAGAAGGGAGTTCACAGTGTCCACAGGGGGTGGCTTCCTTTAATGATCCCTTTTTTCCCAAGCCTCTCAGCCTCTGTCTGCTACAGCTCTTTACTCCAAAAACAGCCTCATCAATTTGCAACATGGGCGAAAATATCGGCACTCAATTCCAGTGACAGATCATTGTTGGTAGAGTGACGGCTACTTATTTTTTCTTTAATCATAGGAAAGATTTTTCCAGTTGCAGGGCTCGAGCGCAGCATGCTACCAGAGTCAAATTTAACGCTGGCAGAAAAGTTAAAAGGAACATTTCTGAAGCTTGTTTCACTAATGTGTCTTCTTTGTCTATAAGGAGAATATTTGGGAGGTAAAATTAGGGCAGTGTACTTATGCACAGCCATTATACTCCTACATACTCCACAGCTTGAAACGTCTTAAGATCATTACACACTCTCCTCTTATATATGGTGGTTAGTAGTGTGACAAAATGCTGGTCAGTGGTAAGCAGCGAATTCCTGACTGAGCTCCAGCTGTAATTTTTTTGGTGTTGTTAATTCTGCTTTTAAAGTTCTTAGCATGCATGGGTGGAGGTATTCCTTTAAGATTTATTGTTTTTATGAACAAATTTTATCAATCTGCTTGCACGGGCTAGAGGTGCAGGAGCTGCTGAGTGAAATCACCACACCGTGTGCGAGGTGGGGAGAATTACATTGCCACATAAGATTCAGTGAAGTAGTAGTTCCCATTCTGCATTAAAAAAAAAAGGAAATGACGACTTCTAACGTTATAGTGCTTATTTCAAATGAAAGCCTTCTACTTATTTCCTTCTTTATGTTGCAATGGGTAGTGACGTCAAGTGTCTTGGCCCCAGTTTTAACACTCTACAGCCAGATGAACATGTTTGCTGTTCAAACCTTGAAATTTAAGCCTGAGCTGGCTCGCTTTCAGAAAGAGCAACTGCTGTAGTGAATGGTTTACTGCCTAGCAGGAGAAATATCTTTGACATTTCGTAAAGTGATTTTCATTCACTATCCGAGATTTCTTGTGGAAGAAAAATATAGACATGACATTTGGTTTTAGTCATTGCTTACAATGAGCAGCGTTTGTAAGCTCTTTTAGTTGACTAAATGTATCAAATGCAACAGGATGAAAGTGCCAAAACAAGCATCTTCCCGCTCATTTCTCCTCTTATTGAGAGAAAAGCTGTGAAGATGTAAGTCACTCCTTTTGTTTCCTTTCCACTGTTTATTACAACCAAATTCTGGATGGTTTGTATGGTATGGGTTGTTTAAAGCAGCACCTTTTGAAGCGATAGCTGTGGACTGCAATAAATTGAATCAGGATTTCACGGATGCGGAGTGCATTCAGCATGCAAAATAACGGTGGCCTTCGCAGGGCAAAATATGTATAGAACAGGGCATTTAAAGCACATTAAGGCCCTCAAGTTTATATAGTCGGAGTTCCTTTTAAGTAGCAGGCAATTAGTCATAGCCATGTGTTGTGGAAAGCCCTCCACAAAATAATGAGAGCTGGAAGGTAAACAGCACAACGTGAATGCTCACACACCTAAGTCAGTCATCTCTCGGTTTCCAAGTTCAGCACAGTGGAACAAAAAGCAAAGTCAAAGTCATTACATGAAATCCATTTTGTTAATTTGTGCAAAACTTTAAAAACTCAGCTCTGCACAATGTTTATCTTACAACTTTTTTGTGTGTCTCCTTTGCCAGATAAAGGACTTGGATATTTAGAGAGACAGGCTGATAAACTACATAAGCGCGGAAGTTTGATAATTGATAGAAGCTGGTTAAAAGTTAGCTGGAGCGGTCGTGCTAAGTAGCCATCTTCTCCGCAGGACACGCGTTCTTTGTTCTTTGTGCATCGTCCTGCCAGGAAAATCGATATGAGATGCCGAACTATTGTAACAAGATATTAAATCTCCTATTCAGGTGGATGGAAGAAGGATTAATAGAGATGGAGTAAGACAACAATGCTGTCAAGTACAGTCCTGCGGCTAAACGCTGCAAGTTAACTGAATTGAAAGGGCCGTGGTGCTGAGTGGCTGTGGCTTGAAGGCATATGTCAAGTCACAACAAACCTGAAATGGAAAGGGCATCTGGTGTATTCCTGGTGTTTAAGATTCTTTAAAAAGTTGTTTTTTTCCCCCCTAATCTTTATGGAACATGTTAGAGAGCCACAAATCTCAATAGCAGCCTGTAACCACAGGATGGAAGGAGGGGCCAATCAAGAGCTCAGGAGTCTGATTACAGCACATCATTTGGACAACAACTGCCGCTCTGAGGTTTGGCAAAAGAAAAAAAAAAACACGGATCTGCTTGACACACTACAAGGAAAAGGAGGGAAACTTTAAGTACATGTGCACGTGCTGGTGGTTTACTAAATGCTTCCATGTGTACACCAAGAACCAAACGCATACAACTGCATTCAGAGATCTCATTTGCTGTTGAGTATTTGGCATGACAGGGCAAGGAAAGGCAGAAATAACCCACGATAAAGAAGGGAAGTTCACAATCTCAGCATCAACGCCACCGCATAAACCTGCAATATCTCTTGTCACACACGGCATCTCCTTTTTCTCTCCAGCTTTCCCCTCATTATCTGTCGCACTGTGTTTCTCATGCACTTTCTTTAACCTGCACTTCAATACACAGATAAGATGTACAGTTGTGCAGATCGCGCCTCATTTAGATCTGGGCCAATGCGGCGGGGCCTTTGGTGAAGCGGGCGTCTTGAGGCTGAGTGATGGGAATGTCAGGATTTGCATTTAAATTGGCGCCATTGTGTGTACAGGGGAGGGTGTATTCATAGGATGTGAAAGGGCTCTCTGCAGCCAGACATGATGCTCCGAGCATGATTACAGAAGATCACTCTCCTCATGTTAATCGAGCTGGTAAATGTCCAGGCTATTTGTTTCGTATGCGACTGCGTGGGTGCGCTTGCTTTGTTTTATGGCACAAAGCATAGAAGGAAAGATAAACAGATACAATAGATATGAGATGCATGCATATCTGCAAAGTTTGGCATTCATCTATTTATCTGAACTCTGTCACATCTTCACTATATTTCCATTCCTTCATCTTTTGTCAATTACTTTCATCATATTTCAGTCACGGCCATGCGTGAACCTCTTCTTCTGCACGCCCATAAAAAGAGAAGACTATAAGGATTACAGGCTTAGAAGATGTTTGCATTTCATATGTACAAACACCATTCCGGCATTTATGAGATTTTCACCGAATGTCCCCTGTTGAGAATGTTGCTCATTTTGAATTAATATTGTTTTATTGCACACAAAAGTCACTGTGGGTATGAGAAGTGAAAGGAACAGAAAGCTGGAGTCCTTCCATCTAGCCACTTTTTAATTACTCTGGTTTTCTGATGGAATTTTCCTTCATACCACCATGATTAATTTTTTTTCTTTTTTAAGTGACACTGTTTCTTTGACAAAGTGGAAGCATAACAACCATGTTTACAAAAAAAAGTTGGGAATAAAAGTAGAATTTTTCACTTTAAAAAGAGCCCACCAGAGAGGAGCTGGAGTTGGTGACGAGCTCACTAGGGCAGAACTGCATTAAAAACTGTGCTCAGGAAAACCATAATCAGTCAAGACAGTTCAAGGCTATACTCACAAATACAAAATCCAGAAAAATATCTCCACCTGCTATAGGTCCGAGATCTTTTGTGATGGACAGAACAACGTTTAAAACTGCCCTGCAATCTGAGAACTCAAAGAGGAGAGGGAGCAGCAGTGCATGGGTGTCGGTGCCAGCTTCAAAAGCAAGATGCTTGCTTTTGGCAGTGGAACAGTGCAAATAGATGGGGAAGCCGGCACATCTGTGAAGGCCCTGTGAATGCTTAACAATACAAGCAGGTTTCACAGCAGGTCCTGCAGTCCCAGTTTTTCACCCTTTAAAAACCCTGTAGAGAGACACACTGATGATGAGCAGGTGAAATCAGGCAAGAATAGGAAGCATTTTGCTTTTGAAACTACAACCGGTCTCCTCATTTCAAGTGTTATTGAGGTGATGCAACACAGTTGTAATTTTTTTCAAAAGGAGGATAAATAAAATAGAAAAATGACTCTTTTGGAAGTATGGTTGTCTTTGAATGCCTCCTGGCAGGCTCGAGGAGAAGGGAGAAAGCTCCCACACTATTCAATTAAGGAGTTACTAAATGTGTCTGTGTGTATTTACATGTCTGTGTGTGGGGAGTGACCCCTGAACACAGGTGGGCAGGTGAAGCAGATTGGACCACCTAAGGAGAGATGAGCCATTAGAGATTGGTTTAAAGAAGCCTCGGTAGCCTGGCAGAGTTCAAAAGCAGCTATTAATCAACCTGGCATGAAGACACCCACACCTACAGAAAGGTGCTCACGGACACACACAGTGTGTCACATACACATTAAGGATGTGCTAGGCGTGGTGCGCAAGGGAGTACAATGCACTAACATCCAGACAGTGTGGGGGGGCCCAACATGTAACTTATTGGCGAAGCCTGAGCAGAGATAGGGCAGAGATGCCATTCTCTCCCTAATTAGATCCAATTCTCAGATCACATAAATGTGTTACTAAAAACATAATGATGCATTTTTCAGTTTCAGAGAAATTTAAAATAAAAAACTGAAACATGATAGAGACAAAACAAATTACAAAAGAAAGATATGATGGTAAAAACTGCCCAGATGCACCAAAAAATTGCTGCCGTCCAATTACTCTGTAGAATTAAACTAGACAGTTTTCGCTCATATCTGTCTAGATTTAAAACATACAGGTGCAGACTGTAAAGGAATTTATTTAAAGGTATTATGTTTATGGTTGGTCAATAAAGCTGCTGTACAGTAGCTGTTGCTTTAAATACGGATAAATGCAGACGTTGCCACTTAAAGAAATACGAGATGTGAACCATCAGTTAAGATCGTGTCATACTCTGGCTCACCTTTTTGGCTCAGTGACTCAAGTGAAAGTCTGGATTTTGATCTCTATATTCGCTGTATATCTGTACTTGATGGCTATGATAATGCTAAACTTTCAAAATGAAGCACATCCAGAGAAGCCCAAAAAGACATCATTATTCCCATCCACACGCTAACACTCAGTGGACTCCAGAGGTGACGAAATGAGTGCTCGACACCAATGCATAAAGAAGCTTTATTAGAAAACATCTTCATTTCTGCCTGTGTATAATTGAGGGCTTTCAATGTAATGATAAGCTGCTATTAAAGTGCTTAAATTCCCAGATTTATTACAGCACGCTGGGTTCGACCAGTCCTTTCTTGGAAGAATATTAATTGTCTTGTGAGTTCTCAGGAGAGACTGGGCACTCCGAGTGAGCTGACTGCCACTGTTAGTGGAAGGGAAAAGCCTGTAGGGTGCTGTTGTTTTGATGTGAGTGCAGGAGAAACTAAGCAAAGAAAAAAGAAAAAAATTTTTTTGGATCTATTTCATTCGGCAATTAGCCAGATAGCAGTCACTCAAGAGCTCCTCCTAATGTGTGTGTGTGTGTGTGTGTGTTTGGGCATTCACATGAGCAGCTGTCAGTGTGAATGTCTGAAGGGCTGTATGTGGCTGTTAGGGCTGTGTTGTGACACATGTAAGGCAGGCTACAAATTGCCTGTCAGAGAAAGCGCCTCTCACAAGGCGGATGGGGGAGTGACTCATTTTCGGAAGATGTGGATTTTTATTGAGAGTGCGTGTGTGTGTGTGTGTGTGTGTGTGTGTGTGTGTGTGTGTGGGTGTGCGCACGCGTGCGTGAGACACACAGACAGATACTATGTGTGTAAGTGTAAGAGCCAAGTCAAAAGTGTGTAAAGACAGATATTCTGATTAGCCATCTGCTGTTTGGAGCCTCATCCTCATCAATGTACTCTGAAATGCACAAGTGGGTGTGTACATAAGTTTAATTAAGATGCTAGAAAAAAAAGCAGAATTCTGCATCACTTTTAAATTTGCTTGGTCCCACTTTTTTCAAGTATTCAATGCTTTTAGTGCTAATGTCTGGACAGATTGTGATTTAAAAATAAAACCATCTCTGACTCTTTTGGTTGCCTTTAGCAGCCTATGGAGGTATTTCTATGTAAATGATGCCTGACAAATTTTCAGTGAAAATCCAAAGGATTCGATGTCTGTGCTTGTCCTGAACTCTGTGAATCACTGCCCTTCTTAGGATCCCCGTGTCAACAGTGAGCAACTCTAGCTAGAAAATTCAAGTCAACTAAGGTTGTTCAACAGATGACTGGCTCCCAACTACTTCACATGAAGAAGGAGAAAGAAACTCCTAAGCCTGGTCTGCTGGCTGGCCATTTTCAAATAACTATTCATTAACCACTGAAATTGGTGTAGTATTGCTCAGTTAGAGCTATGTGGCTAACTTTATCTCACTTGCAAGAAGGCAAGCTTATTAAATTACTTACTTCATAGTATGACGTGACCCATGACATTGTCTTATCTACAATAACAAGTGGGCAAGTATAAGTAAGGTCTGCTGTAAATTAGCTATGCAGCATGAATCTGCATTTAGCTCAGGCAGGTCCAAGTCAGCTTTGGGGTCAACATAGTGAAACTGAAGCATAAGCACTGGTCTCTCAGTTACTGTACAAGTAACACCAATATATGAATCACAAACAAAACAGCACAGGGAAGTCTCATCACTGTTTGGGTGATTATAACTCCTCGTGACATGGAGTGCAATCACAAACTCCATGCAAAAGTGAGCAACAGTGCAGGGTGTCATTAATAACAACAATTCTGAAGAGCTCCTTTAAATATGACAAAAAACAAACACATCCAGGCTTTCCTGTCTTGCTCTTTGTTGTACCTAAACCTCCATACCCCTGCTTTAGACTTGGCTTCAGGCCCAAACACTTTAGCTCTCAGATTGCTGGAAAGGTATAGGAACTTGAAAATATCCATCTGCTACAGATTGCTGATTGAAAGGAAGTCTTTAACACACAGCAACTGAACTTCAAACCCTCTCTTCTGTTTCCTTGTGAGTGGCCATTTTTTCCAGGTTCTCCTTTGGGCGGCAACAAACTGATTGGAAACTATTAGGAGAAAAGGGTCCATTTTGGGATCTTATTGTTAGAAGCTGACTGGCTTTTCTTTTCTGCCCAGTGGAGCCAAGAGTTATGCTTCTCTCTACAAAGGGTGCTGAGAAAAAAAAAGGAAAGGCTTTGCAAGATAGCTGACAAAGGCCTGCCATCCTCTCCCACTCTCCCTCATCACGTCTCAAATCATTCCCGCCTCTTTACCTCTGACACAAACACATGTTCACCATCTACTTGCAGGAAAATGGCAATCAAAACCAATTTATTCCTTGCTTCCTTTCTCAAACAAGTTGCTCACAGAGAAGAGACATCTGTTTGCTGTGATGTAGTCTTTTTTTTTATGGCGAGAACGAGACAAGTACTCTTCTCTCTCATCTCAGAGCTCACTTGTATAAAGGAAAAGTAGCTCAAGCATAAAATACTCAAATACAG
This sequence comes from Pterophyllum scalare, assembly GCA_024447675.2. Taxonomy (NCBI): domain Eukaryota; kingdom Metazoa; phylum Chordata; class Actinopteri; order Cichliformes; family Cichlidae; genus Pterophyllum; species Pterophyllum scalare. Next base: position 46,163 of record JAMQGT020000200.1, read on the forward strand.
AAATCCAGTGCAAAAAGTAAAATACATAAACTCCATGAACTTGCACACCTTCACCAAATCATTATTCCCTGCAAGCTGTAGTAGCCGAATCATTAATAGCAATGGCAAAGTATTAACACCAGGTATGGCTGCATATAAAAACCTACCTATTTCCAAGATTAGCAGTAGATTCCTATGTAAAAGCATCCTCTTCTCTCTGTTCTTGTTGCCTTTACCCTCACCTGACTCGGGGTCCATCACGCAGAGGTTCCCGGTGGGTACGACCACGGTTGGCCCCTGGCAGGGTGCGTCGGTTGGCGGTGGAGTAATCGGGTTCCAGCTCATATGGCTCTTCCTCTTCAGGGCCCAAACTGCGACGATCATCCTCCAGACCATATGGCTCAGGCTGGAAGCGCTCTGGTTGTGAGCGGTTCAGATCCACAGTGCTGCTACCCATAGGCACCTGGGGCTGTGCCACATGCCCATAGTCATCCTTTCTAATAGGCAGCGTGTAGCTATTCTCTGGCCGGTAGCTATTGGGCATGTAGGGGTAACGCGGCGGCCGATAGTTGACACCTCGTGAAAGACTGCCATAGTTGTCCGTCAAATCAGCGTACCCATCGTGCAGACCATAATGGCGAATGTACTGGCTCTCCGGTGTCTCGCCGTATGAATCGTTGTAAGAGTTGTTGTAGGAGCGTGTCAGGGTGGAGGTTGCTTGAGGCGTTATGAAGCGGTCACTTCCGTTCTTCAGGTATCGCCGGTCGATGGAATCAGTGTAGCTGCCCAGCGGGGATGTGCCTTCAGGCAGCGGCAAGCCATCAGGGCCAAGGGGCACCTGGCGCACTGTCCGGGTGGTCACCGTCTTCACCATCTTAGTCACCTGTATGAGGGAACAGATACATACTGTCAGACAGCGTAGCATGATATGACAGTAAACCTATGCTCAGATTAAACTAGAATGGTCATCTTCAAGCTCCACACGCATATAATAAATGCATTTAGAAACTTTGGAGTTTAACTCAATCTTTAAGCCTTTGTAAGTACTGTGGTGATTTCAAATACCACAAATCTTTTTTTTTTTATTGCAATTATTTTCTGACCAATTCGAATTGTGAATTTGATTAACAAAAAGGTAAGATGAACATCTAGCAGTACTAACTGACCAACATTCAATTTTCAGCCTGTGCAACAAGTCAATGATTAATTAAGTTAGCAAAAAGCAGTACACACAACGAGACAAACACTCCAAATTTAGACTCCAAATGCTGCACATCCACACTCAGTGTAAACTCAGCAGACTGAACTGTGCTGCAACAGAGCCATATTGAAATGATACAAGGCCACTGGACCTTGAGTCCCAAATGGCTCAAGTCTGCACCTGAGGGACTGTTAACCAGACCTGCATGTACCCATTTCTCAAGCTCGCATCAGCCTTTAGCTAAATAACTGCTTCATCTGCCATCTCTGTGGCTCTCTGGCTGGAGAATGACAGACAGCAGCTCCCTCCTTGGGCTCTCTGCCCATATAGAAAGCAATTTGCTGCCCACTGAATTCTGCTGTGGCTGATAATTGGCTATTTTGTCCATGGCTATAAATTCATCTTCAAAATTAATGAGGTTGATGGAAATTAATCGTCATCTGCAGGGGCGCAGGACAGGCGCAATTCATGTTGTGCCTGACAAGGTGTTGCAGAGACGCTTGTTCCCATTTGAAAACTTAAGACTCTAAAAAAAAATAAAAAGATTAAAAAAAGAAAACATCCTGCTCATTCCTGATTCTGATGGGATTCGTTTTCGGTACCAGCCCTGTTAATTTGAAAATGCTTTCTTTATTTTCCCATCAATGCCATGATTTCGATTTTAATCAGGAGCAGAGGCATGTAATAATATCAAGGCACCACAATGAAACATTAACCCACACCACAGAGGATGGTGCCAAGAGCAAAAACAGAAACCACATACCAGTTGTTAAACACGGCGTCCTCATTAACTTGCTTAAAACAAATAGAAATTTTCACTGGCCTTGTTTCTTGATTACACCCTTACTGTGAGCTACATAAGAAAGCCTATTTCAGGAACGTCAAGGTTCATTTCCATGTTTCAAGTACAGTAATTACTGAATAGTTTACATTTATTTTTAACTGCACAAAGCTGAGGTGGAGCGGCATCAAAAAACAAAGAGCTCATTCGCTTGATTTACATCAGCTAAAGGATGTGTATGACCTTAGAAGAACTATAATGAGTTCGCTTTCATCTTGTTCGTTCACTGTGGTGGGTCATAGCAGGGCCCAAAGTCTAGACTGTTCTGGTGCTAATGCTGGGCCTCAATGAAACAACAAGAGCCAGGGCTGAATGTCACACCGTGCATGAGGTGGCTACATGGGCACAATAAATGCCATTTAATTAATTCCATTTTTAATAATTTTTTGGAAGACTTTTCCTCAGAGATGAAGCTTCACAACAGAATCTAAAAGTTCCAAAAGCAGATTAAAGTCTCAATGTTTCTTTTTCATATTGAGTTTTTTTTTAATCACCTTTTATTAATATTTTATTCTATTTTATTCTGACAGTCAGGAACTGAAAGGGGGGTATATGTTGAATATTACAGCTTCCCAGCCTTGACACACACGGCTGCCTTGTACTAACACAGCTTTTTAGGCGATTTGCAAGGGCTGCAAAGAGAGCTATCGGATAGGTTTCAAACACTCTTTGATGTACGCTCAAGTTCACAAGGCGTTAAAACCGTCACGCAACGGGAGACGAGGGACCCAGGTTTCAGAAGAGCCTCTGAAATATGCTGCAGTGGTGTAAACAGGCCTAAAAGAGAATTGCTAAATTGGTGGTGAGTATATATGCATATGTAGGAATACTCAAGATTTCTTTATACATGCATGGAAAGTTGCAGCAGTACTGAAAAATGTTTAACAAAAAAGAAAAAAGGAAAAAAAAAAACCACAGGCAGTTAGACACAGTCCTAGACTGTTTACCAAACTTAAAACAGAGGGAAAGTAGCAGGCGTCAAATTGTCCACTTTACAGCACTGTAAGACATTTCACAACCCCTGTGGCATTCACTTTATTGAGAGCTTAAATTGACATGGTGGTCAGGGGTTAGTGAGGCAGAATGAGGGAGTAATTCAGGTCTTAAGCAGCCTTTGGTTGCAAAAAGCTGAGATTAGTTTCCATCCTCTCTAAAGAAAACTGAAATTGTTATTTTCTTGGCAAAGTTAGGAACACTAAACGTCTGTAAGAGAAAAGGGAGGGGCATGGGGGCAGGCAACAACAAAAATCACAAAAGGCTCGGCGTCCTTTACTGGGTCTGTCTCAGAGTGGGTAGGGGTCGGGGTGCGGGTGGCAGGCCTAGTCTCCACTAACAAGTTGTCAGGCACCAACACTGGGTGGAAGGTGCAACGGATGATGGTTTTCACCACTCTAGTGACCTGGAGTTGGAGGGATATGTGGGAAGAACTGTCAGAAACCTTTTTGTGTTTCATTATATTTTGATCCACGTATTATGAGTGTAATAAGCATTAGTATGCAAAACAGAAATAACTGCAGCAGGAATAACAAGATGATCTAATAAACAAATAAACGGCTATTTTCATGAGCTGGAATCACCACTAAACCACAGATGCAGATGAAAAGTAAAGTAAAGTAATTCTCCCCCCACTGCCCGTGAAAGCCAGCTGACCAAGCTAAATGTCTCCCAAGACGATATCTGTCAGGTTCTTGACCAGAAGATTTGGCCTCAGTCCAACTAGTAGTCCAAAAGTGTTTAGGACTCTCTATGTCAGCATCAGTATCAGTATTAACTGGAATTTTAGACAGGGAGCCAAACATGTACAGGAGTAGAAGTGTTCCCACAACTAGTACACAAATATTTAGCAATTTTTTTTTTCCAACTGTAAGATTGTGACATTCGTCTTTTAAATGTGGTATAATATACAATCTCAGTTTGAGTCCCTGGCATCTCTGTTATGTTCCCATACGGTGCTTAAAGCAGATTTCAATCAAAAACTCTTAACATAACCTGCTTCAAATCTTGTTATGCGCCAAGCATAGGTTACTATGGTGATCTAGCTGAGAACCACTTTTATTGCACTGAAATCTCAGGCTTTATGCTCAACATACCTCTCTAACTTATTAAGAGGTGGCTCCTCTGTTAGTCCAGCTGTAGGAGCCAATGGGGAAACCCCCCTCACTTGGTTTATTTTAGGTTATGGTTTTAATCACTAGTTTCAAGTCTTTACAAACATAACATCATGTTCATTTTAGAAATTATGGTCCCAGTTAAAGCCAAGGAGGAGGATAAAGCAGGCTTTTAGGGCATGCAAGAGTGAGGTGTCCCTCAGTTTCTCAGCCAGATCAGTTACTCGCTTGTTATCTCTGGTTTTACAATACCAAGGTGCCAAAATGAAAATGCTGATCGCCGTGTGGATGATGTCACAGTGGCTACGTGCTGCATTTTATAGTCACACATCTTTGGAAATTGGGTTTTAAACACTAGGTCTGTTCAGTGAACTCATGACTCATACCAAGTCCCTTATTATTATTCAGTTTCATCTCAATTGTTCCTCTGATTCCAGCATTCGTCAGGAAGCTTCCACTTCTGCAGCCGTACGCGTGGGTTAGTCTGCTGTGTCTCATTAGCCTCCTGCAGTAAGTATAGACAAAGACTTGAGAAGTACAGTCAGCAATTTTGTCTACATTGCCTCAGAAGCACAAGTCAAATCGCTTTTGCTGCGGGCGTCAGACATTTTCAATATTAGAGCAATGAGCTTAGTGATCTTTGCACTTCACAGGAGATGGAGCTATTGACAGCTGTGAAGATTTCAAGAACATCCCAAGGTGGCAATTTCCTTTGATTAGCTTGGCTTTGATTTGCCGCTTTGTTAGCATTCAGTCCTCTGAAGCTGGTTCTGAAGGGATTCGTGAAATTTCTGACCCCATTGTTGCAGCGTATCATCAACTTTTAGGATGATTAAGAAAATTAGACTCTTGTCAGATTTCAAAGCTAATTACGCGCAGGGTTGGCCCCAGCCATACTTATGCAGCAGTTGTTTGCAGCTCTTGCTGTACTCTAGTAACTGTCGAGCTTGTTGAGTGTACAGTCTGTCCTAAAATAAAAATAAATAAATAAATAAAATGCTTCTGATCTCTAACCGCTCTATCACTGATCAATGATAATTTATTTTTTATAAACAGCTATACATGAAGAAACCACCATTTGGCTATCCCCCCCCCCCCGGAGATAATAACCAATTGCTACGTAAAGGTTGGCTTGCCAGTGTATGACGGGCAGTGAAAATGCCATTTGTTTGTGTGGTCTGCATCCACTCACATCAACTCACATTAAGAGCAATGAGAAGAAACGCTGCTTTTAGTGGTCCAGCTGTACTTTAGTACTGAAAATGACTGGTGTTTTATTCAGAGTGTCTGCCAGCAGCAAAAGAGAGCTGGATGGCGGCCAAGGGAAAGCATGGCCTGGTGGAGCAGGAGGTAGAACGTGGATCTAATTGAGCATGTATATGTGCTCTAACTCATACACACATTCAGGGTCTGGCCCCGTTCACTTTTGAGTTGACTTGATTGAGAGCATAAATGGAACCGGCAGTTAATCTGCCACTGAAAGGCCATTCGTAGTTGTTTTCCAGCTTTATATGACAAATTTCCAACACGACCTAAATTCATCACCTGAAACTTACCCTGATCTCTTTGCACAACCACACAGTTCAATGTACAACGGAACTCCTGTTCTTTTCTCCTCCCACCGACAGTCTGGCATATACAGTGGCTCCTTCTGGGTACCACTTTTCTCTTCGTTTCCCATTATTCTAAGGATTAACTTTCCTAAATACTATATTAGAAGAAAAATATTTACCACCAAACAAACTTTTTATTTTGCCTACAAATTAGTAATATGGGAGAAGCTCCAGCACTTCATCTTTCAACAGTCAGACAGGGATTTTATTTGCGTCAAGGGAAAGGAGTGTGTTAGCATTAGAAAGTATGGCAAAACCTTGGTTTAACAGAGCATACATACACATAAACAAAACTGACTTATTGTGAGAAATGGAAAAAAGAGAGAGGGTAAAGGAACATCCCATGAAAGCAAGTCAAAAAGATGGGAAAAAGAAACGTGGAAAGTGAGCAAGACGAGCTTCTCTGTGTAAAATCTCAGCTGGGTCTGGATACGTTTACCACCACATACATGCAGTATTACAGAAGTTCACCCTGAGCATTAATCTGCTTTTCTCCTCCAAGTGACTTACAGAAAGCACCCAATCCCACCTCTCCGCAGGGCAGCAGGCCCTTAAAAGTGGGCCCTTTCTCAGCAGCAAAGCCCTTGATTAGTGTGCTGTTTTACGCCACGAGTTTTGTGTGTGTGTTACTTCTAACAAGCCTTGTGTCTTAATGCATAAAAGCATGTGTGAGAGTTTGTGTGGCCAATCCCCTTGCAGTAAACAGGCTGGAGGGCAGTGGGTCCTCCCTGATCGAGGGATTACGACTGGGCTTTTTAATTACGGTTTTACAGTCACAGGAGTAAGGACTCCACACAGCTCCTCTCTACTCCTCCGGAAGCCTCCAGCAACAGCAGCTGACTGAAGCCACATATGCATCTAAATTCCAAAACAAAATACTGTGAGATGAACCTATCGCTGAATGCCTCACAAAAAGCAGCTTTCAATCCCTGACCTTATTCTGATGATGATGTTTGTTCAAATGGAAATCTGTTGTGGATTCTGGTAGAAATACAGTGATGAATTCAGGCTTAGATGTAAAATACACACAGCTCTAAAACACCATGAACACAGTCAACAGCATCTGCTTACAGATTACTGATGCCACCTGAAAAGGTTTGGCAACCCTGGCATTTTTGAGAAAGCATAAAATGATTGTGTCCTGGTTTACATGTTAAATAATGTTTACACAGGCTATAGGAAGCCCCCCGAAATGTCCCTGATATTAAATTTCCTCAACCTCATAATTTAATACCTACAGTTGAAAGAAAAAGTTTAAGAACACTTTGGAATCTTCCATATTTCTTTATAAATATGACCTAAAACCTCATCAGACTTCCACAGAAGTCCTAAGAGTAGATAAAGAGAATCCTACTAAACAAATAACATACAAAATATTAGACTCGGACATGTATTTATTAAGGAAAATGTTCAGTAAAGTGGATCGCATTAGTCCAGACTGTTAAGAAAGAAAGCATGATGAGCACTGGCTGTTGTTTTTGTGAAGGCCCCACAAATCTGATGTGTTTGTGCCATTATTTACTTCCTCAGACACTATTGTGAAGGTCAGACTCTGATTGATCCCTTTTCCTTGGACAAAAACGGGGCACCCATTCGCACCAGTTCGCCATCTCACTGACTCAAAGAATCTGATTCTAATTTCACCTACATATTTACTGCTAAGGCCACAGCTTGTCAAGCGTTTTCTTGCAGCTGTAATTAACAGCTAAAAAATTATAGACTCTATCTTATAATATATGATCTCACCAAGGAATAATGTGAGCCCGTGTAAAAGAAAGAGAAAACTATGCAAGAGAGAGTTCTGCTAGGGATAGATCAACTGAGGTGGAAGCAGCAAGCAGTGACTGAAGTAAGAGGTTGTTTTTAAGGTTGTGATGATGCAGAGTTGTGTTGCACACTGCTGCTATAGCCTGTATGGGCACACATATAATGGTGGCGTGGTGGGAAAAGCTCATACTGGTATAAAAGTCAACTCACCTTCACGTTAGCTGACAAACCCTTACAGAAAAACAAAAGAACACAGTAAAGGACGATCAACAAAGGAGCTTTTAAGAAGCACAAAACTGATAGAACACCGGGAGGACTCAGCTCATCATCATAATGATAATAATAAAAATAAAAAAATAAAGCAAATAAAGCCATGAGAAGGAGATGAAACCACTTTGGGCTGTAGGATTATGGGATTTAGAGTCCTTAAGAATGGAAGTCTGGGAGTGGAGATACAGTACCAAGCAGTAATCCATAAGCATAATTTGAAGCAATATTGAAATGGATCAAAAAGACTTTGGGGAGTTTTGATGCTCTGAAGTTATTGGGATTGCTGTGCTAAGACAAAGAGGCTGCTTTGAGGTGTCCTGCTCGTGTATAATAGCACACAGACAAAGTACGAATCATGAGTGTTATGCGTAGGTCACCGCTAACTTTTTTAACAACAGGCAGGCTGATGTATCACCTGCCTATGCACTGTAACCATGCTGTGCGCACCTTTGCGTCTTACCTTGGTTTCTGTGCGCCGTGTGGTTCCATCATCAGAGGTGACCACTGAGACGTGGGAGGTGGGGGTGCCGGGGTCCTCCTCGATGGTGACCGTCTCCTCCACCACCTCCTGCGGCTCCTGCATCATGGCCAGGGATGTGGCGTTACTGGGGCTCTGCTCCTGTACAGAGAGAGAGAGAGAAAAAGAATTTAAGAAAAAGGGAAGTAACCGACAGATTTTTCAAATCAGCCGTTAAGATAGAGTGGAGAAAAACAGAACAGCATCCAGGCAATTATCCATTCGATATACAACAAGATGAAACTTTAATTGGGCCACAGTAGCAACAAATGACATTAGAATCCAGCAGAGAGAAGCAGAGCATAAATAAGAACATTGCAAATGAAGTGTATTAAATATAATGCCACCTGCAATTTGCAATGCAACACTCGAACATCAAGTAGATGAAAAGTGTGAAGCACACAGCATGAATCATAATGTGTAGAAAATAACAGCTTTAAAATACACCAAGATGAGGAGATGAATAATAAGTGTTTACGATTTCCAAACATGATGCAGCATGTAAAAAATACTGATGAAAATGAATGAAATGTGAAAAGGATACTGTATTGTATGGATATAATTAAAAACATGCTGCCATTTTCACAAAGTGTGTCAAACATGTTCAGTCTGTCCCAGGAGATAATGTACTTGTATACATACAGGTCATGCAAAGGAACACAAAATGTCAAAGATTTCAAAAAGTAGTTTTAAAAACTGCACAAATGCACTATTGGTTCTCCCAATAAAGGAAGCACATGTAGCTGGAGAGCCTCATTAATTCTGCAATTGTGCAACAACCTCTGATGTAGTCAGAATGTGGACGTTCATTTCCAGTGTTATTACTGAATTAAATGACGCAAATCTACCAAGAATAAATCAAGATTATTTCGGGTAGCCAAACTTTAAAATGATTATAGAAAGGTCACTGTAGCAGCAGCAGGATGGGGAAGTGCAATACTGAGCAATGGACAGATCCAGTATTTGGACTGGATATTGGATGATAGTGCCTCAGAAAGCTAGACTGGATGTCAATGACAACCGGCCAGTTAATTCCACTGGTCCATGTTTGCTATGCCGTGTGTCGACAGCAGTGCACTGATCGCTAGAATTAAAAGCTAACATAGCATGCAAGAAGCTAACAAAGTGTCGGCAGTTTGGAGGTATTCCACACTTCAAAGGGGTACTGCTCGTGGCAGGTTAGTTTGTGACTTAAACTGTGCCCAGGTGTCTTCATTCGACTCAAAAACTGTTGACAACTCTTTCCCCCTCTCACCATCTCTCTCTCTTTTACTCTTGTTCGGTTACAGGGCTGCGCAAAAGTCTTGAGGCACCCCTCTTCATCTCTTTATAGGAAAATGGGAAATAGGTGTGGCAATTTAATAGTACAATTCTAACAGGTTTAAAGTCAATATTTGGTGTGACCACCTTTATTCTTCAAGACAGCCTGACCTCTCTGAGGCAGCTTTCTTGGCATCTCTCTTTAAGCCAGTGGTTCCCAAAGTGTGGGCCACAGCCTCCTAGTGGGCCACAGTAATAACAGAAACGCAGTTTGAAATCATTCACAAGTATGCATTGTTACATATTTATATACATGTAATTATTTATGTAAAGAGTGGATTTTGATCTGGTAATAGGAAGCGGTCAGTTTGTGATATTGCTCATTACTCTAACCTAAATTCGCAGCTCTTTGTATTGAAGTTTGCATCCCAGTGGAAAGTGGGTCACATCTTGGCACCTGCACTTTACATATGAGTGGGAAGCATTAGCAAATTCATAGACAACGGACTGTGTTGTTTATGTTTATTTTAATCAAATTTTCAAGGAAATCACTTTCTCTTGTATTTTGATGAGAGAAGATAGACAGGCTTCTTAGCCAGGAAAATTTCACAGGCCGGCACTATTGGACGATTCGAGGACGTGGGAGCCCCGATGGGATTTTCTGGCTTTTGAGCACTCTTGACTTTTGGTGAAACCTACTGCTTTAAGTAATCTTCAGGAACAGTTCTCCAGGCTTCTTGAGGGACATCCAAAGCTCTTCTTTGGATGTTGGCTAATGATTCTGCTTCTCTGTCGAAGATGACCCCACACTGCTTCAGTAATGTCGAGGTCCGTTGGCCCTGGGGTGGCCAGTATCCATGACAGATGGTGTTCCACTGTGTGTTTATCTCTGTGCAGGTATGCCTTCACTGCAGTGTTGTGTCTATATCTAACACAACACTGATTTCATACTGTACCTTGAGTTAGGCAGCTTTTTTATGCTTGAATGATTCATAGGTTGCACAGTACTGTATGCTTACTATGCCATCCATCAGCGGTAGTGCACTGGTTGCAAGAACAAGAGCTAACATAGCATGGAAGTTTATTAATGTAACATTGATATCAGGTCTACTCTTGGCTTCAGCAGATACACAGAGCTAAGGCATCAGCATCAGAATCTGAAAAAGTTGGATTAGTGTGTCCCTATACAATAACAGCACAGGCAACAATGCATATAATAGCACACACTCACTTGGCATTGCTTGCATAAAAGGAGAGAGTAATTTGTGTTTAGTCCTGACATGACTTGTCTTCAAACACTGCAATGCAGGATTGCTAACACCTCCTCACCTCTTGATTCTTCAAACTGAGTTAAAGCTTCTTTCAAGGCAAGCAAAATTCAGGACTATTTTTATTCATTTTTCATTGAAAGGCCATTGATTTCAAAAAGAAAAAAAAAACATGTCCATAGGCTATGGATGAAAGTGAATATGGAGTCCCGCATACCCCAACTGACCTTGTTCGAATGCATGAGAAAAATGTGCTTCCTGCTGCATTTCCTGCTGATGGAAAATGATATGAAGTCAACGGTCGGCAGTGCAACGCCCTGGCATGGCCCGCTGCTGCGTTGGAGTGTGACAAAATTACAGCTCTCGGGGTGGGAGAGGGAAAGGGAGGCATTTGAAGCAATCACTGATAACCAAAACAGCACGGAGCCAAGAGAAGGAGAGGAAATCGAAAGTAATGGAGAAGGCGGAGAAGGAAAGAGTTGCAGTTGGACAGTGTGGTGGAAGCAAGAAGTTTTTCTTCTGTCAGAGGAAAAAGGAAGCCTGCTTTTACTGGTCGTAAGGACTTTCTTAGGGGTGTTGCTATAATAATGTTTGTGCTTCCTGTTCCCATCAACCATGGCAAAATGTCATTTAGAATGATGAAAAAAAAAAACACCAAATCATTTCCATTCAGAATGCATCCCTTAACCTTTTTTTTTTTAAAACCCCGATTAATCTTTATCTTACGACAAACCTAAAAAAAATCTCCACTAGTGACACCCCACCCAGTTATTGTAATCTGTTCGCAAATTCATTCACATACTGTAATAATCATGAAAACACTGAACCGAACCACGCAGTCTATTTTAGTCCGTCCAATTACACGAAGCTCACCGGAGAAACGAAGTGAAGGCCAACAAGACAGCAAGAGGAAAAGTTTTTGGGTTATTCCCTGTTGTGTTTTGTTGAAACGCTAAGTGACGCTTTGTTGAGGGAGACTAGTTGTTTTCTTCATGTCTTTGAAGACACTAATAAGTGAACACTTCTCCATTGATTGGGCAACTTCTCTCAGGCTTCAAAGGCTCACACAGCCTTCATCGATCTCCCCGTCCTTCTTGCTGATCAGTCGAAAAGTTTGCACTTTTTATGTCTAGGATCCGCTCCCCTAATCTCACAACCCTCCAGCCTCCAGGTCCCTGATGGGAAAAAGACCCAGGCTCTCCATCTGGGTATGCACCACCTCCTTTAGCAGTGCACTGAAAATAAAAGAAACTTCTTTCATTTACCTGCTCCACTCCATTCAGTAACTTAAGAGTCAATTAGCACTCTGAACTGAGCTGAGTTAGGTCATTACACTTAGAAAAAGGCTCCCAAGCCCCATTACTGGGGTTAATGACTGGGAAGGCTATTGGCTGCATAGATACATTTATTTACACAAAATCATTGTGAGCTAGAGAAAAGTCTTTAAAAAAAAAAACAATGACCTCAGGCTAAACAGTGCAGCTTTGCTAGGAGGGGCATTCTAATGTTCTTCAGAAAAAGAAAAGGTCAGTACTGATTAGTTGCAGCCAATCAACATCCTTGTTCTGTTTAATTATAAATGCAAATTACACTCCTGACTCTGCACCCAGAGCTAAAAACAGAATGGAAAATGAATTATTTGAAGACTCTCCAAGTGTGTCCACAACTCATTTAAAATGTACAATGTCTTCTAGTAGTAATAAAGTAAAGCTTTGTTTAAAGAACTGCATCATTTACTGAAAAATCAGTGTCCAATGGAATATGCACAACATGCCTTTCTGGATCCTTTGTCACTGGCTTCTACTAGTGATAAAAGCTATCTCTCCTTAGTTTATTTGTCTCTTTATTAACACTCCATGAAGAACAAAACAGCACATATTAAAAAAAAACTACTTAATTAGTCATTCAGTGAAGATAATCAAAGACAGAAACCTATGGAGATGTGGATATGGACTTAGCTGCATGAATGGCATATTTTATCTTTTGAGGACAATAGTACTGTATGGAAGCCCCCCCCCCCGTTCCACCTCTTCATCTCCCTGTTAATCTGGATAAGTTAACTGCATTCCTGTGATGTTCAGCTCTTTGAAGGCTCACGGGTAGAGCCCACAGTAGGTGCCGTCACAGCAGGAATATGTAATAACAGCAGTGCCATCCTGCAGTAGTTTAAACACTGCTTGGCAAGAGCATTGGACAGAAAGGAGAGCAGGGGATCCTTAGAGGCTTTATGCGAGGTTGCTCATTCGCTTTCCCTGTACCCTCTGCGTGCAATAAATGAAAGCGTGGATTTGAACTCGACATTACAGCAACTAAATAAATTATTAAAAGTCGTCTGGCCAAGGGCTAGCGTGGCTTTCTGAGGGCCCCGGGGAAAAGTGAGGCTGATTCTGAGTCAAGGGGCCTCAGGAAAGCATACCCTTTAGCCAAGGACGGGTGAAGTAGAGCACAGTTGAGTTAATGGCCGATCTCAGAGAGAGGAATGATAAAGTGGCAGAGGGGTGTGAGGGAGAATATGATAAGAAAGGGGGAAGAAGTTTGAGGATATGCAAACTCTGTGGAAATGGTTTGTATTGGGGTGAGCAGAACTCGAGGTTGGACAGGGGAGCTACTAATCAGATGATTCCAAGCTAAAAATCCCAAACTGCAGCACAAGAACAAACAAAGGGAGACTACACTTTAAGCTAAAAAAAATATATATATATATATATATACACCCATATATATATATACCCACAGGTCCCTGGAGCGGGCTATCTTTATGAATGCGTTCCCACTACTCTGACTGCACTGGTGTGTGTGTCAGCAAGAGTCAAACCTGAAAAATAAAGATAAAGAATTAAGAGCACTGCATAAAGAAAACAAAACACAAACTTTCATAAAACCAGCAAAGCCTGTCTGTTAAGGATTGGATTTAGTCAGAGAAGTAGAAGTAGGTTTCTGTACCCAAGAGAAAAAAAAAGGTGTCTTCTTGCCCAAAATATATAGCCACACCAAAAGCCTGAACAACTTCTGATGAGGAGAAAAGAGCTTGCAAGAGATTTGCTAGTTAAATCATTTCTGTTCAGTCAGTGGTAGCAGAGAAGCTGAAGCATCAAACGGATAGGGATTTGGCTCACAAGAGGGCCCAAGGATTTGTACAACCTGCACTTTATTCAGTCCAGTGTGGCTGACCCCGACTAGCAGAGGAAGAGGAAACCTCATCTTTCTGAGGAGTGCCGGGACCAAAAAGACTATTACACTGGCTAACTCCAGCATAAGTGGTTAGAAGGTGCTTGTACTATAAAGTTCATTTTATATTTTCTTTTGCTAACAAAAAGGTTTGAAATTTTGTACATTTATGTACATTGGGCAGAAAACAAGCTTTAAGGACTCTTCCATAACAACAATCAATGCTTTCAAAAAAACAAACAAGAGCCCTTGAGCAGTCTCCTCTGAAGAATATTTCATTACAATAGATCGTGCTGGGACACACAGCTCCTAAAAAGCAACTAATCTCAACCATAATGGATTGCTATACTGAAAAAAGGGAGGA
>JAMQGT020000201.1:0-15511 GCA_024447675.2 Pterophyllum scalare
GCTTGTCTCGCTCAGAAACGCTCATTTTGGCCATTTCAAGGATAACTTCACAAACTTCAATCAAACTGCTTCCAAACATGTTTCTAAATGATTCTCCTTCAATCTCATATGATTTCCAAGCAGAATCCCGTGTTTCACCACGATCCTGCAAGCACAGGAGCTTTTATGTGCGTTTTGGAGCTTTTCTCGCTCGAGAAACGCTCATTTTGGCCATTTCAAGGATAACTTCACAAACTTCAATCAAACTGCTTCCAAACATGTTTCTAAATGATTCTCCTTCAATCTCCATATGATTTCCAAGCAGAACCCCGTGTTTCACCACGATCCTGCAAGCACAGGAGCTTTTATGTGCGTTTTGAGCGTTTCTCGCTGAGAAACGCTCATTTTGGCCATTTCAAGGATAACTTCACAAACTTCAAACAAACTGCTTCCAAACATGTTTCTAAATGATTCTCCTTCAATCTCATATGATTTCCAAGCAGAACCCCGTGTTTCACAACACGATCCTGCAAGCACAGGACACCCTCTGAGGTTATTCAAGACCGGCTGGAACAGAAAGCATTTCTATGAGAGTTTAGGTACTTCTAAATCAATGTGCATAGGTGATACTCCCTCACCACTGGGGGGTGGGGGTGGGGCTTAGGGGTTCTCATATTAAGTATTGAGACAAACCGCTTAAAGAGGACTGAATATAAATCTACAGGAAACTGCCATAACAGAAAAAATGACAGCTGTATGAGGCATATCCAGCCCCTCCGACTAAAAAGTGCTTCGAAACGGCCAAACCAGGGAACACATCAGTCTAATGGCCTCGCTGCTCTGATGCAAGTGCATCAAAACAGTTTGAACCATGTGGTGGCAGGAAGGAGCAGGTGCCGGAGGACCTCAAAGAGATGCTGCTTTGATTGTGGTTCTAACATGCAGTTTTAATGCCCCGATGTCTGTTGAATTTGCAGTTGTGTCTCTCTCCTGATTTATTTATTTAGGGGCATGGCCCTGTTAGCGGGGAATAATCGTGCAGGCGGGCATTACAAAGTGGCTGCTAAGTGGTGTCAGCAGGTGGGTTTAGCTTAGTAGACTTGGAATGGGGTAAACAAGTTAGCTGCCTCCCTTCAAAGTTTAAAAAAGCTCTCATTTCTGTTCTCTTATTGGTCATTTCAAGCTGTGAGTTATTGGTTATTAATTCATCATTCGATCATAAATGGAATCTGGGTTTGATAAAAACTTCGACAGCAGCTGGAGCTGTGTTTGTTTCTTCCAGCTGTTTGCAGTCTTTCCTCTCCGTCACTGAGATACGTGCAGCTTTGTAGTATTACCTACGGCAGCAGGATCATTATGACCACCGGCAAAGCCATGCCTCAAATGAGCAGTGATTTCATTCATTTTACGTTAACTAGTAATTATTTCCAACAAGGAGATGAGATTAATTAGAACCTAACGTTAACTCAGAGTCTGCTACAGCTTAGCTGTAACGCGCAGTGACAGCTCTCAAACAGCCGTTGTCAGGCCCGCTTCTGTTGATAAGAAAATGATTTTGGTAACCTGTTGATATGTAAACATCTAGCCGGTGTCTAATGCACAGAGCACTGAGGTTTTGAATGCAGAGAGATAAAGAAAACACTCACTACACAGACTTCACGCTTCTATTGAACGCACACAATATAAGAGCGCCCGCAAATGTAAACACCATAAAGCATTATCGAGTGACTCTGGATTCACTGAGACAATGGGAGTGTATTAATGATTTTTGGTTAAGGTCTATTTGCTGTGGCTGGCTACCTCCCTGTTTCCACGGCAGCACGAAGCAGCAGAGGTGCATAACAGCACAGCAGCCTGCTTTCACATTCATAGAAATCCTAGCCATTAATTCCTAAGAATGGAGGTGAGTTCCAGTGCTGATGAAATATATGAGAGGAGCAGAGGCAATTTCTATCTTTAAGCCAACAGACACCTCCTTCACTTCATTCTGTCCTGGCTGGTCGGGGTGGCGTGGTGAGGTTTAGAGAGGTGATGTAGAGAGAGTGGGTTGGCTGTTTCTTTTTTTTTCTTTTTTTTCTTTTCTGCCTCCGTGCCTGCATCTCAATCAGACTGTGAGAACATCAGTCTGACCGAGGCTGCGAGGGGAACGGTGAGACGGGTGTAAACAAATCTACGATTCATGACTGCTGCGAACAAAGCCGAGCTACATCTTTTCCTCTCTCCTGTTATATTTGTCTTACACCTAAATCCCCTTTACAGTACATCGCAAAAAAAAAAAAGAAAAGTGTGTCATACAAGCGTTGGCAAGTTGAAGCGAGAACATAAATGATTCACTGGCTCGCTGACTCCGAGGGGCCCACGATGCTCTGTGGGCGCTGCAGGAGAGACGCTCAATATGCAGCGCCAGTCGTGCCAGTTGGCAATGGGGAGCCGTCGGCTGGCACTGCTCGCAGCCCTTGTAGGTACTGACATCTTCAACAGGATTGTAACATCCCATATGCCCCTATTCTTCCACCCCCGCTCCTGAATTCAGACAACCATCCTCACCGGAGCCTGAAATAAGACCGGGGCTCATACATATTGTGCTCTATCTCCTCTCAACATCTCATTATGCTCCCTGCTGCAGAGAAGAGGGCTTTTCACAGCTACACATAAGCCGCGGAAAATAATCAGGCAGCAGCTAAGGCACTTTTCAATCACACCAGTGCACGCCAACCTCTCACTTGTGAATTAAATGTCACAGCAGAAGCCCCTTTATTTTACCTCCCTCTGAGCTTTCTAATGCCCCTCCTCCAACTCTCCTCGTTCCTCTTCTTCTTCTTCTGCATCATCTTCATTATCAGCGGCTCCAGATTCTGCTGCGTTCGTCATCGCCTCCGTGAAGATCACAAGCCTCCGAAATCACTAGCTAGAACTCAGATAAACATCAGAGTTTTGCAAGCAACTTTGCAGGCGCTGACAGGTAAAATCCCTGTAAACCCCCAGCCAAAGCAGCAGATTATGTTATCTGTGAGGTGATAAGGTGCGCTCTCTTCCTCGCATCAGGTGTTTTTTGAAGTGCTCTCCTCATGTGTCAGCCTGTGATAGCGGCTCCTTTAAACAATCTCAGCATTCTGTGCATAAAACGTACAGCCCTCTGCACTGTGAGCTGTCCTTATCGCGGCCGGAAAATCTGGGATACTACTGTTGTGGCACTTTTTGAAAAAGGAAGCGGGCTTTAGGTGTTGTAAGCATCTAATTTGACAGCTGTAAGAGCAGTAGCAACAAAGGTGTAGTGGCAAATGTACGCTGGCAGCTCAGGGTTCCCCAGTTGGAGAAGGATTTGAAAGTCAGGCTTTCAGCATTTCATTATTTCATCTCTACCTCAAACACAAATGGCAAAGCTGTCAAACTGTGTTCTTCGGAGCTAAGTAATCTTGTGATGTGAATACATTTTAGAGAAACAGTTCGACCTCTGAGTCGATTTCTTTTCCTCCGCTGTGATATTTGAATTCCAGCAGGAAAAACAAACAAACAAAAAAAAAAACCCCCAAATCTTCCAAAGCCCAGGGACGCCCCAAGTGAATGAGTTCATGTTAGCCTAGCTCCAGTTCCCTGGATCGCTCATTAGGAGCTTGGCTGAGCACTCAAGGTTTTGTTTGGATGGCTCCCAAATGGAAACACAAGTTTGGAGCCGTGCCAAACTGTCAGCCCGGTGCATGAGTTGCAGCGTGAATGATGGTCGGCTGCTTGGATAGCGCAGCCCAGAGGGGCTGTCTGTGGAACACACTTGGTGTTCAAATGAGGAGAGCGCTAATCACTCAGCGCGGCGTCATCACACTCAAATACTCATTTAGATCTGACACAGAAAAGCCAACATGAGAACATAAGTGAGTCTGCAGATACTTTGTTAAATGACTGTCCTCTCGCTTAAAGCATTCTTTTGACAGGTGTTCATCGATAGCACAGGTGCAGCACTTACTACAAAGAGTGTGACAAAATGAAGGGGACGCACAGCTGAAACTGAACTATGGCAATACAGGTTTTAAAGAAAGATTCCGGTTTATTTGATGTGGTTTTTGTGGTTTTTTTGGGTCGTGCTAACTTTGCATTAACCTTCTCCATTCAGAGAAATAAGGAGCAGACGTGCAAATCAGCAAATATTGAGGCGGCCAGTGTGGGCTCCGGCAGGTTTTCAAGGGTGTATTTTTCACTGTAAAAGTTTCTTTGTTTTGTAGTCACGAATGCTTTGGGTGTACCGACCACACCAGTTACATTTGGTGATACTTGTGTCGGGGTCAAAACTGAATAATGTGCATCTTCTCATCCTATTCGTGCATTCCAGAAATTTGCAGACGCAAACCGTTCGTCTCCAACAGAAGCGCAGATCTAACCAGAAAGGAAGCCACAGTCTCACCTCACATATGAAAACAAACTGCCGCGCACGAGTGGAAATGCAGCGTGATGTTGTGATGTGTCAAAAAGGGGATTTCCTGCTATAAACGGATCCATCTGCAGGAGCCAGTCTCACCTGTTAAAGATAGATTTTTTTATTTTTTTTTCTCTTTTGTCAAAATATTGGAGTGAAATCAAACAGCCTTCCGGGTACAAAGTAGGTAACCGATACAAACAGATCTCTGAAAATAAATATGCAGATATGTGTAGGCAAGGAAGCAGATTTTGGGCACCAGAAGCTTTCTGATTCGTGTTTGCAGTGCATGTCTCCAAGTTCATTTGTGGCTTTGGCTGCGTGCAGGTAAAAAGACCGTGCGGAGGGAAAACATAAAAACAACAATACAATATTAGCACCTCAAAGTCACATGAAAGTCATGCCTCATTACTCTATAAACCGCAAACGCCTACGGTTGGAGATGCTACAGCTTAACAAGGACACAAAATGTTCAGTATCCTTATGAAAGCGTGAGTCCAGAGAGTGTCAGCTTTTCAATATTTACGAATTCTATGAGGAAATACACCAGAAATTATTCTTGGAAATTAGTCTATTAAATTTAGCAACACAAGACAGTCGTGTGAATAAAAAGTTTTTAGAACAAATCCATAAAAAAGAACCATCGTACCTGATGTAAATTTGGCTGATCTCCGGTTCAAGGTCATATTCCTGTTCTCCTCTGGACTGTTTTCAGCCTGACTGCTATTTTTACATCTCTCTATCATTCCTTTTATGTCTTCTTGGAATCGTGCCACTCCTGTTTCTCTTCCAAGCGTGGCAAAACAGTGATCCTTCAACTTTTCATTTTTGAGCAAGTGGAAAAAGTTGTAGGGAGACAAATCAGGCATGTGGTCCAGGTGGTGAGCAAAGATTGTGTTGGTATGGCTAAAAAACAAAAAAGTCCCCTGAGCTGGCACCTGACAGCACTCAGGTGTGCAGCGCAGTTCAGGCTGTTTCTGCTCAATGTTCTCTCTAGACTCCTCGGGATTTCCCAGAAGTCCACGCGGACAGTCTCACTCAGGGGGACGAAGTCTCTGTGCACAGTGTGGTGAAGGCTGAAAAAAGGTGACACACTCTTGCTCCTTACCGGATGTGCTGCCTTTGGGCTTGGAAAGTGTGGATTCTCCAACTGAAAACCAAAATTTATTGGCAGTTTGAGACAGAGTCATGCTTTTACTCTCTGAGCCGGACTTCCACGGAGTGACCTAGAAATAGTGGGCATGCTGGAATCCATCTGGATATTTGAAGAGTAATTTGAATGGGAGATGAGAAATTTGAAGTCAACTAAGGTTCTTGATTTTTATAGACCTGCTCCCAGAACTTTCTGATCAGAACTCAATTAAGCATCATTTTTAGCAGATATTATATTCAGATCAGGTTCCCTGCAGAGCAGCTCCTGATAGCAACTCCTCTACATGCCTGCAGATGAATTCTGCACTCTGAGCTAACAGGGAGTTTTCACTTTTGTGGCAGTGAACATTTTCCACATTGCCATCCCTCCACTTCATGTATATGGCAACAAACTTTGTGTTGGTGAGCTCCCTATAAGCTCTCCTTCAGCACTTTAACATTTGAAAACATGTCCGTATGTGACCTTTTAGGAAGGAATAAAAACCTCACTTCATATGTGGAAAAGGTAGATGCTCCACCAGAAATGATCTTCTTTTTCCATACTGTTATTTCAATATTCAGGGTTTTGTATTGGCCAGGGTGTTTCTGTCTATCATATTTTATCATAGAAGCCTGCTTGGATCAGATGTAGCTCACATTCCCTCATCCTGGCTCTAAGTCATCCCTCCTCCTCCTCCTCCTCCTCCTCCTCCTCCTCCCATGAATTCACTGGGCTGTGCAACTGCAGTTATTAGGAGCACAGATTAAATGGATGGCGCATCCCACGCTGTTTGATCCTATTAATAATTAAGCAGGGTGAATATTATACAGTTCGCGTACTTAAAACATAGAGTTCAGTGAGTAGGTCAAGAATGATTACACACTGCAGTCTGACAGGCAGCGAGAAACCATTTGTTCAGCAGTAATTAGCCTAAATGATAAAGTAATGTACCCCCATTAAGGGAGAGAAGATAGAGCATCCAGGAGAAGGCAAAAACAGCAGAGGAAGCCGCAATATCCCGCACAGCATAAGGGTTTATTTGCTTCATTTTGAGCATATTCAAGTCAGATGCATACAGTGTTTGTCTTGTGATGTAAAAAAAAAAACCGAAAACCTACAGTCAAAACCAAATAAGGCTCACAGCAGTCATGTTTAATGTATTTACTGCCTAAGTATCATGTCTAAACGGTGTCAGAGAGCAGTGAGCAGGCCCTGAGGGCGAGCTGTGACACATATCAGAGGCTGAATTTCTGACCTCCGAGTGAAGCTTCTCTGCAAGCCTCCCAAGGCTCGCAAGGTTCATCAATAATTTACTGCACCGCCGGTCATGTTAACACTATCCTTAAGCGTGCTCATTACACACATACATACGCACGCATGCTGAAGGTGTGTGTGTGTATTCACTCCCTCTTATACACACACACGCACACACACATAAATAGTGGATTGCGGTTATAAAGCGATCCTCATTATCTAGTATCATCTTGACAAGCCGCAGATAATAACAAAGAGGGCAGTCGCTCTGCTGAGCATTTACAGTGAATGAGGTTTAATGCTGAATATTCCAACATGTGCAGGATTGGCTGCAATGAGCATTTCTTTTAACTCTTGGCACTAAACAGGAAGAAAATATGTAGCAGCTGTGGGGGGGGGGGTCCTCCCATGGACAGGCTGGAAAAAAAAGAGGTAAAGTTCTTCAACAGAATTTACTGTTTCACTTTATGAGCATGGGGCTGCTGCGCAATAAATCCTTTATCGTTCACCTTTATTGGGAGATTTGATCTCAGCAGACAGGTGGTGGAGGTGTTGGGGGGGGGGTCAGACTTTGTGCACACAGACACAGGATTGCACACGGTGCGCTAGTGAACCAGCAGCCCACACCGATCACGTCGGTGTGATTAACACTCACGGCTGAGCGACGCTCACTCATGTGGTGAGTAATCACGGCTGAAGCTGGAGCTTCCCTGTAGACCCGTGGGCTCCCACGGCTCCCGCCTGGGCTCCGGTGCACTGTGGTGTGTCACTGATTGAGACATGTTCATGGGCTTTATCATAATAACGTCAATAGAATTACACCACAGAGCTCTTTAGTCAGACGTCTGCCCATAAATAGACATCTGAGGAACGAGCTATCGCCGCCGCTCAGCCACAATTACACAGCACTGTTTGCAATGAGAGATCCATTCCCTCCGAATGAAGGTCGATGTCATATTGATTGATGAACACCAAATGAGTGGTTCCATCCATTGTTTACAGCTGTAAAGGTTAAATGGGGACAGCTGAGGTTTATGTCTCGCAATGCACTTTTTATACGAGCTGCTTCTTGCTCTCACGCGCCTGATAACAGTGTTCAGAAAGCCTTTAAAAAAAAAAAACTCTCCCAGGGATTATATCTGTAATCTTTACAGCTTGAGCTTGTTGTCTGAATACATGTCTTTATTGGGAATCTGCTTATTAGAGCACTGATCCTCAGTGATATGTTCAGAAGCGGTGGACGATAAAAAAGGCAGACCTCAGAAGTGTAAACACACAGGATGTGACCGTGATGTGTGGTCCAAAGCTTCCATAACATGAGGCGGGCCGCTGCTGGTCACAGTACCTGCCTCATATGAAGAATCCACTGCTCCTCCAGCCCCCTTTTTTTGTCATAAAATATTAAAAGAAACACAGGAGGAGAAGGGAAAGTAGTACATCTTTTATCATGTTTTGGTTTAGCCCTGTTATGGAGGTGGGTGGATTGCCCGTGGGCAGGTTTTAATGTGCACCCTGTGTAAAATGATGAGGACCGTCCACTACAGTTTTTCATAAGTTTAGACCTAGTCTGGTACACGAGTGTGCACATTATCATATAAATATGTGTCTCATATCACAAACTAGTTCCTTGCTGTCATTAAATAGTTACACCTGCCAGATGTTGCGAGGGTAGGGGAAAATAATGGGCATGTCCCACCTGCTAATAAATAATATCCTGTTTAATAACAGTCTTGTAGTATGAGCTCAATAATGAGTTTATGAATAGCTAATCTGGGAACTCATCGGCAAGTCTGCTGACACTTCCTCTGGGCACAGTGGATGATTTTTGGTGCTCCTGCTGTAGCCAGCTGAAACCAAGTTCAATATTTCATTTTCCATCCCTCATTGTTATGAATGCAGAAACATTTTTGGCCATTCTCTGACCTCTGGCATCAACAAGGCATTTTCACTGAGAGAACTGCCGCTCAGTGGATCAGCTCATTCAACCGTGCGCCATTCAGAGTCATTTAAATCATCTTTTTGCCCATTTTGATGCTCAGTTTGAACTTCAGCAGGTCATCTCGATCATGTCTACATGCCTAAATGCACCGAATTGCTGTCATGTGGTTGGCTGACTGGATATTTGTGAAAAAGAATTCATGAAATAGAATTTTTTTATCTTTAATTGTTTCAACTCAGCCCCTACACATTTCGAATTAAACGTGAATTTGAACTAAAATTCAACTTTTAATGTGCTGGTTTTTTTTTTAAAACTCCAGTGTATTTCCTGTTCTTGGCTTATTTAGAAACTGTCACGGTTGATGGAGTTAGAGAAGAGAAGAGAACCCAGCTGTCTGGTGCTACCTGCTGAAATATAAAAAAATAAAATCGATTCCCACAAACAGCAGGAACAGAACAGAAGTCTGCAAGTGTTTTTGTTACCTAACATTATTCCTGGGGTGTGTGTATTCCATAACTGTGAGCACATATACAACACTGACGTACACTAACAAGCTTGATGCTTTAGTATCAGGCGCAACAGCAATTACTTGACAAACACGCTGTGGCAACACCCACCGCACCCAGCAGGAAGTCAGCCTCACCCTCAGCGGCAGAGCAGCGGCGTCCACTTCACGGTATCATTACACACATTTCACCGAGAGATTTTAAAACTTTTGAAGATAATGACGCCATTGTGCCAGCAGTGAATCAACAGCTCTCTTCACCGCCACCTCTTTTTTTTTTCTTTTTTTTTTTTCAAAGATTGTAAGTGGTGGATCATCTGTGGCAGCTGACTTTACACTGCTGGGCAGCTGGGCCTCGCTGATAAGGAAGGAGCGGACTGCATAAATGAAAGATCGATTACTGATTGGGACCCTTTCCGTTCAGTATTGCAAAAAAGTCTAGAGACAACGTGGCGAGCTGTTTTTGTTTTGCTTTGCAGGGGTCACAAGGGCACACCTTGCAGTGTTGAAAACACACACGCTGACTGCTTTTCCATGTGCACACAGATTTTTAGCGCTCAGAGCCGTAATGATGTGTCCACAAAGCCCCCCATCGCTTTTACCACCACTTGTTGCCAGGGTTTCCATAGCCTCCATCAATAAATGTCACATCTCCCCAATTTGCCAGCAAACCCAGACTGGACCTGTGTGAAGGCTGGTTGACATTTTCTTAAAGCACTGGAAGAAGTGAATAAGTGAACCTCGAGCTGAGATTGTCGAGAATAAGCGGCACAAATGAGAGTCTTGAGGTGTTCAGTGAGGGCTGGGACAGAAACTCACACAGGAGAGAAAGAAAACCCAGAAGTAAAAACAATACACGTAAGAAAACAAATGTTCAGTGTTCAGCAGGAAATCAAACAAGAAATAACTCAGACGCAAGAAGACTGATGCCGAATATGATGACAGAGGCAGGTGAACAGAGAATGCAGGGGAAGAAAAATAACACAAGACCAAGAATGTGGCACATTTTGCAACAACTTAACAACTGCGAACTGATGCTAACAAAATTCCATTCACTGCATCACTGAGTGAACAAACAGCCAGTCCCCAGGGGGGCAGGGAAGATGTGAACATGGAGTGATAGTAGCAATCTCCAGGCCTGACAAATAAAGTGCCTAAAGCTGCAGTTCCTCTAAAGGCCACTTGAGGCTGGCTCCAAAAGCAAGTAAGTTCCCTTCGACTCCCGTGATAAACGGGCCAACATCGACTAAGAAAACACACATTTAGAGTCTGTGTGGTTCTCTTTTGGCTCTTTGTAGCTAATTTCTCCATTTATAACACCTTTTTGATGAGTGATATTCAAATACTGCATTAGCCTGTTAATTATCACTATTAATTGAGCTTGTTGGTCTAAATATGGCAAATGTACTTCTGGTGTGAATTCTGGTTTAAGAAATGCCAAAATGTTACTGCTGAGGCTGTAAAATGTGGAGTCCTGAATCCAGTAAATCAGAGGTCCCCAACCTCTGGGCCGCGGACCGGTACTGGTCCGTGGGTCATTTGGTACCGGGCCGCTCTGAAAGAATAAATAACTTTACGCTATTTCCGTTTTATTTATTATCTGAGCCTATAAGATGTTTTATTTTGAAAAATGAGCCAGGTTCTCTCTGTTACATCCGTTTATGACTCCCTCCTGAGCCGTGTCAAGACGGTTGTCTCGGTCACGTGACACTATCGTAAAATTAAACCCACAAGCTTCACTGGTTCCCATGCCTGTCTAACCAACCTAGGTTGGTTGACCTACATAACGCTCGTATAAAGTGCTTTGGGTGCTCAACTAGAGTAGAAAAGCGCCATATAAGAACTAGTCTATTTACCATTTATATTTAGCAGCACCAGTGGATAGCAGTGAGGCGGACCCAGCCAATCATTAAACTTACACTCTCCGACGCATGACACAGCAGCTCTGCAGCCACTCTCCCTGTAAAATCAAAGCTTCCTGTTAGGTAGGGATTCTGACAGTGTATTGGTGTGTGCCAGCTGATACTGTATTGAGGCTGGTCCCAGCCAGCCCACAAGTTAGCAAAAATGAGTTGCAGAGAAACAAGCTCAGGGCTCACACTGATTCAGCGTTACGGTGAGTTGTATTTTTCATGCACTTTTTATTTGTTTTTGCGGTGTATTTGAAGGCATGTTTAAACATTACCATGGTGACCAGATAGTGTGGGAGGGCAGAGAAGATGTTACTCATGGTACGAGGACGCTGCTGATAAAGTTGCATACAAGTACACAGTGGATTCATGTTTATTATTATATTTAGAAAATATCACAGTTTTTATGCCAGTCATATAATTTATTTTGTTGTATTTAAAGGTCGGTCCATGAAAATATTGTCTGACATTAAACCGGTCCATGGCACAAAAAAGGTTGGGGATCGCTACAGTAGACGATGTCACAATGGTTACATCCATCTTTTATATACAGTTTATGGATGTTTTGTCACCTGCTCCTCGGATGATGTTGACAGTTGAAGACAGGAAATATTCATTTCTTAGTTCAGCTCAGTTAAAAGATGAAAGCGCAGGAAAGATCGGAACTGTGCTTTTTTCTCTCTCTCTTCCTCAGTGTTGCTGGACAAAAATCCACCAACACAAGCTTTAACAGAGTTGTCTTGATACCATGTTACTGGAAATGATGTAGTTAGAATTTTCCTCTGCATTGCACAACTATAACTGTACAAAACCCGATTTTTTTGCCATTGTCAATATCAGTTTGATGGTGTACAGCCAAAGTAACATAGTGAGTAAGAAGCGGGTTGAATGAGTCATTTTGAATTTTCCTCTTCATCACTGCGGCTCAATAAGAATAAACACCAGTGAGCTGTTGATGTTGTTGATGATGTTACACAGCTATTTACATAGTCTATTTTCCTGAGTGTTTCCGGAGCGTGAGCGCAGACACCACTGTAAACATCACAGAATCTGTGGTTTGAGAGGAAACATGGCTCGCTTCACCTTCTGCTTCACACATTGCCAGTGTTCTGCATCAGGCGTCTTGATTTCCTTTTCGCATAAAAGTGGTTGCTTATCTGCAGATGTTTAACCCTTCCTCAACATATGGATCCAGTCACAGTACGGCAGTTTGAGCTGGCGGACAGGGCTGATTCTAGCAGAGAGACACCCATCTGGCTGGACCTTGACCTGAATGGAAACAGTTTGAAAGAAGCTTTTGTCTGTTGTTCTCTTTGAACTGAAAGAAAGAAAGAAAGAAAGAAAGAAAGAAAGAAAGAAAGAAAGAGGGGATAAACAAGAGCCAAAAAATTAAGGCCTAGATTTCACCACCCCATATTTCTTCTGCTGCTTCCCAGAGAATACACAAAAGGATTATTGATATCCTGCCTGTACTGTTTGGATGCATTTTGCAATATCTGAGGAGGAAACCTTGTGAACTAAAATCATAATAAAGCAAATGCTGAGTTGTTTCAATTTTACTCCACCCTATCAAAGAGCAGCTCTGTTTTATGGCTTTAAAGCTACCTCACATGTTCACCCATGCCCTTGCTCCATGGGCAGTGACCTCAAAGCAATGTTTTTATTATATACTCCATTTATCCCTCAGGGGAGTATTGCCTCCTAAGCATCCCTGGAGCAGGCAGGTTAAGTTCCACATCTCAAAGATACCGGAGCATATATGTGGAAAGAATACTAAAAAAATGATCCCGCTTTGGCTGAAGAACTGCAACTTTCATGATGTTTTATGGCAGTAAATTTACTGCCATGAGAAGGCTGAGCAAAAGAAAGAAGCAGCTCATCAAGAAGGTACTAAAAAAATATCAGGTAATAAAAAGCTATCACGCTCCTTCTCCCTGTGCATCCAGCTCCCAGTTTGGACAGTTCTCTACTTTTACAAATTGGCTGAAAGTTCGGGCTGGATCAGGTTACCCTAAACCATAGCTTACTTATGCTTCTACAGGCTCAGACTCCTGGGAGACCTTCCATCATGCGCTGAGCGCTTCTCCTTCACACCCAGTGTAGTTATATATGCCATTATTACACAGCGTTGACTTTTGTCTACTCTCTCCTGTAGTTTGTGTTTTGTTCTGTTTGTTGTTTGTGCTCTTTTTTCTCTTCCATTTCCCCTCACTCCCCAGCCAATCACAGAAGACTGCGCCCGTCTCTGAGCCTGGTTTTTCCAGAAGTCTCCCTAAAAGGGAGTTCTTCCTCGCCACCTTCAACAAGTGTTTGCGCATACCGGATTGATCAATCATCTGGCTTCCCCCTCTTACATTAGGTTCCTTACAATATTAAGCACACTGAAATGTCTTGTTGTCTAATGGGGATGAATAAATAAAACTGAGCCTGGAAAACAAATTTTTGAAGAGCAATGCCTGAGATAAAGGTGGAGAAGATAGTTTGAATGAATGACAGGTGATGGGAAGATCAAAGTGACAAGTTGTTTTTGTGTCTGAAAGTGCATTTAGCATGGAAATAATGTGTGTGTGTGTGTGGGGGGGGTCAGAAACCCATGTTAGTCCAGACTGCATATTTTTATGCATTTTTCTGTTTGGGAAAAAAAAAACTTTATTATGTAATAAGGTGAGTATTTACACTAATGCCTGGTGGGAGGAAACCTGTCTCCAAACAGTTCAGACCAACTGCAATCACTCTCACACACACTAGCGAAGGTTTCCAAATAACTGCCATCATATAAACGCAGACGGCTCGCCGAGATGTCGCAATCAAACTGAGTCTTCACTGCTGAGCGCTACTCGTCTGCAACACATCACTTTGCAACAGGGGACTCCATTCAATTGGCTGCCAGCTGGTTGTGTTTTCTTTGTATTCTTCTATAAAGCAAGGTTGCAGAGTGCCTATGTCATTTTGCAGCTAAATCACTGAGTTCAGAAACTACGTCTCTATTTGTGGGGGAATTTCAGTTTTAAATCTATGAGTCGCAATAACTTTTTTCACGCCGCGGTCTCCAACCGCTGTTTTCCCCGGTGTGACTGTAGCATAGTGCAACTCAAGTTTGCATTGCAGAATATTTATTTTGATGTCAGGACAGGAGTAGGTTTTCTTATTAATATTGTTATTTAAATTTAAAAAATTAATTATTTTTAATCAAAAATGAAATTTCATGAAGAAGAAATAAAAGTTTTTGAATGAAACTTTAAAAATTATATATTTAGGAATGTAACAGTTTCTTAATATTGAAATAAATAAAGAGAGTTACTCTGCATGAGCCAGAGGGAACAAGTTCCCTTCGTGCATAATCTCATCACCAAAGTGAATCTGCCCTTAAAACAAATGTGAGTTATTCACTTCAGCCGACTTTCTTATCTGCACACATTATTGGCGGTGACAGAGGAAAGCAGTTGCTGGCTGGAGCTTTTAAATGGTACATTAGACGGCTGCTAACCTGCCCCTGGAGGGAGATAATGATTGAAAGCTGTTGTCAGCATGAGGGCTCCCTCAGGTCATGTGTCGCTACACAGTGGGAGCTGCTTCCTCTCCCACAAACACTCACTCACTGCTACATCTCAATCAATAGTAGCCAACTCCGATCCCTATACACATCCCATTATCAGAAAAAGCAACTAAAGATGTGGACCAACGAGTGCCCGTAAACACATGCCATAGAAACAGCGTTGGGCTGTAATTTTAACAAATAATCCATTTTAACACACAGTGTCACTCAGTTGCTGCATACATATACCTACATCATAAATCCCTGCCCTAACAAGGAGATCAGTCACATGAAATGGTAAAATACATCCCATGGGAACTGTTTGACATCTTTCAACCAGCAAATTTATGGATTGTCTTTCAAGCAGTGTCTACAGATAAATGAATCAGAATCAATTTATTGTCATTACATGTCAGACATGTAACGAAAAGGAATTCCAGAACAACAGAATGTTGATATACTCAAACAACAGATAATGGTCACATTTTAAATACATAAAACAAAGTTGATATGAGTCACATAAAAAAGAACCACACCACCTTGTAACACCTTCAAACCCCTAATGTCAGAATCAGCCCAGATTGCAATATTGGCCCAAATGAGGCTGACATCTGCAGCTATCTGTGGGTCACATCTGGTCATGACTGTCAGCACTGGCTGTGAGTCTGGATGCCTCATGTCTGCCACAGGTCCACGTAATGTGGGCCAGATGTCAGGGGTGTTATGACATTTAGGGTGTTATCAGGCTTATGTGACACTTGCCATAAAACCCCTTTTCTTCTTCTCTGTTATAGAAGTTAACAAGAACTCAGCAGCAAACACCAAATCTGAACCAGAGGCTACATAACA
>JAMQGT020000203.1:0-16665 GCA_024447675.2 Pterophyllum scalare
TAGCTTTACATTATTGGGCTTTTTAGATATTATGGTGTTTAATTACTGTCTGCTTTTTGTTTGTTTTTTGTTTTTTTGCATGTACAGCGCTTTGTGACTACTTTCTGTTAAAAGTGCCAAATAAATAAAATGTACTTACTTACTTACATTTATCCATCAGAAATCCACAGGAGGATACTCTCTTCACTGCCATGACTACATCTTATGGGCAGTGCCTAAAGTCCAGACAAAATTTGGGAAAGAAACATTTTGGTTTGCTGCTCCATCATCATGGAACAAATTACAAACTGATCTGAATTGGAAGGAGCTGGTCTTATTAAATGGTTTTAAAAACATTTTTAAAATCTTTGAATTACAGATGTCTGGTTGTTAAGTGTCTTAATTGATGGGATATTCTGGTTAAATACAGATGTGTTTTTAATTTTCAAGTCTAATGATTTTAATTCTCTTCTTTGTTAACTGTTGTGTCTGTTATTTTTGCTGTATATTGCTCCCAGTCTTGTCCACTCCCTTGTAAAAGAGTCTCAATGGGATTTTCCTGGTAAAATTAAAAATTTAAAAAAAAAACCTTTGCTCTCACTCTCTCCCCCTCCCCTGGAGCTTCCCTCTGCTCTTACCTTCTTCTTAGCATCTCACTCTAGTAGGAGCCCTGTCCTGCTGCAGCCCTACTACTCTCTATTCATGTTTCCCTTGCTTGCTTTTCACCTGCCTCTCATTTACTTTCATCACCTTCTACTGCCAATTCCTAGGCATCCTCTTTTTCCTCAACTCTTTTTCCATACTTATCTGTTCCATTGATCTACCCTCCCCCTTCTGCTCCTTCCAACTCCAATTTCTCTGCAGTGCTCCTGTAGTGAACATTTCAGCGCTTTATTGTTGTCTCACTTGTCGGAGTGGGTGAGATGAGTAATAATGTGCTCTTCCTACTTTGCATTGTTTGTCAACTTGCACAACTTGACTCATCACCTCTCAGAGTCAGATCAGGGAAAACTTTACCTTATGGGGAATCACATGTAAATTAGAGCAGAGGTTCTGAATAGCAGAAGGCATTCAGAACCTCTGCAGAAGGCAGAAGCATGACTGCTTTGCCTTCTAAGCAGTCATACACAAGTTCAAATCACATTTTATATATATATATATATATATATATATATATATATATATATATATATATATATATATATATATATATATATATATATATATATATATATATATATATATATAGTCTGATCTCAAAAGCTAAGCAGGGTCGGGCCTGTTTGTACTTGGATGGCAGACCACCTGGGAATAACAGGTGCTAGCAGCTGGAATGTGTGTCTCAGAATATGAGCGAGAGATACATAATTGAAGCCATACCGACCCGGACGTCGCCCGGATTAACAAGGTCCACTTCAGGTATTCAGGAACCAGGACATTCTGACAATAAGTGGGCTACTGGAACTAGAAGGTTATGACATAAGTGGACACTGTTGGAATGCTACTACACAAGTAATCCCAGCAAGAAGGTTTACATGAAGAGGATCTGGGACCTATGGATTCTTTGAAACCCAACACCCAAACAACTTGTGGCTCAGTGTTCAGCATACGAAGGAAGCAACTGCTATCCCAGCTAGAAGTTGATGAGGTACAACACAAATGCTATGGCAAGGGGGAGCCAGGACAACAGGTCAAGGGGCAGATTTCATCATCCCCACACTCTGAGATGGGGTACCAAGCCCCAATAACAACAAGTACACTGAATACCAGAGCAGCTGACCTGAAAGATAAGATCATGGCTAAGAAGGAGAACTGGACTATGTGAAGAGTACTTCACTGGACTATGTATCTCTGAAGATCTACTAGAAGATGCAAATGCAGCACTATGCACAATACATAACACTACCATCATCATCATACCATGGCAGAAGTGATCATTGAGATGTTTTGCTAGAAGATGAACAGCAATAAGGAGCAGTACCCTGACGATAGGCTCTCCATACCTGAGGCCTTATAGACTGCCAAGCAAAGACTCACAGCCTTGGCTAACCGCCTAAAGAGGTATACCAGGGAGATAGAAGCCAGGACAATAAACCGGATGTTCTCCACCGAACCATCCAAGGTATACTCTCAGTGGCAGGGAAACAATATGAGAACAGCACCCCCACCAAGGCTGGTGACAGAGCGATACTGGAAGAACATATGGGAGAAGGATGCGTCACACAACACCAATGCTCAGTGGCTAGTGGATCTAAGAGCAGATCACAGCAACCTCCCTGAACAAGCCCCAGTAACCATCACAGTGGCAGACATCCAAGAAAGAGTCTCACATATGAAGAGCTGGACAGCACCAGGCCCTGATGTGATTCACACCTACTGGCTAGAAGCTAACTGCACTCTACAAGCACCTAGCACCACAGATGAACCAGCTGCCAGAGGCCAAGACACCCAGAATGGCTGACTGAAGGCCAGACGGTCCTGATCCCCAAGGACCCCCAGAAGGGACCAGTCCCATCCAACTACCGGCCCATAACCTGCCTCAGAACAACATGGAAACTGCTGTCAGGCATCATAGCAGCTAAGATGAGTAGGCATGTGGCACAATACATGAGAGAGACCAGGGGAGCAAAACACCAGCTACTGTCATGTAACAGCTGTGTGGCAGGCAGGAAGAGGACCCCAATGCAGGATACACCAGGCAACAGTAAAACTCAAATTCCACTTTATTTGTGAGTTGCAAACAAAACACTGGACTGGACGGGACCAGTGGTTAAATTACAGACAGGAAAACAGAACACTTGACTGAACAGAAGCAAAACCATAAATCCAGGCAGGGAGCACACACAACAGGAAAACAATGATGAAGATAATGACGCTGACAACAGGCAGAGAAATCACGGGACTTAAATACACAGGAAGTCTAATGAGGGAAGTGGAAACAGGTGGAAACAAAGGTGATGCTGATTACCTAGACAAGACCAGGGGAAGCAAAACTGAACACAACAGAAAGGGACCAAAAGATTATAAAAATAAAACAGGAAGACAGAAGGGGGAACAAAGATGCAGACTTGACACCGGGAAACACAAGGAACTAGAAATAACAAACTAACCCCACAACCAAAAGAAACCCATAACAGAACAGACACAAAAAGGCAAAACAAAAACACACAGGGTCAAAAGGACCCTGGACCATGACAGCTACTGGTAGATAGAGCAGTCACTCGAGACTGTAAGACCCGACTGACCAACCTGTGCACTGCCTGGATTGAATACAATAAAGCCTATGACTCATACATGGATCCTTTAATGCCTAGAACTGTAAAAGATCAACAGGACCCTAAGAGCCTTCATCAAGAACTCAATGGGTATGTGGAGAACAACACTAGAGGCCAACTCTAAGACCATCGACTGGCTACGGATACCAACTACGGAATGGAGCAAACATCAGCCACCTCCTCTACATGGATGACATCAAGCTGTATGCTACGAGTGTATGAGATATCAATTCACTGATCCACACCACCAGGATGTACAGCAGTGATATCGGAATGTCATTTGGACTGGAGAAATGTAGTAGGATGGTAACTAGAGAGAAAAAGTAGTCACAACTGAGGGGATTACACTACCAGAAGGCAACATTGCAGACGTTGAGGACAGCTACAAGTACCTTGGAATCCCACAGGAAAATGGCAACCATGAAGAGGTAGCTAGGAGAGCTGCTACCTCTAAGTACATGCAGAGAGTGAGGCAAGTCCTAAAGAGTCAGCTGAATCGGAAGAACAAGATCCTACACCCTACCATGCATGGAGGGTTTCACCCCAAATCCAGCACCCTGAAACTGTACGCTAAATCGGAAGGAAGGAGGCTGAGGACTAGTGAGTGTCAGAACCACCGTCGTAGATGAAACAACGAAGATCCACGAATACATCAGGAAGATGGCCACAAAGGATCATGTGCTTAGTGAGTACCTCAGGCAGCAGCAACCCAAGAAAGAAGAAGAGAAGGAGGAAGAACAAGAACTATCATGGAAGGAGAGGACTCTGCACAGCATGTACCACCGGCAGATAGAAGACGTGACTGACATAGAGAAATCCTACCAATGGCTGGACAAGGCTGGAATGACACACAGCACAGAGGCACTAATCATGGCAGCACAAGAGCAAGCTCTAAGTACAAGATCGATAGAGACTGGGGTCTACCACACCAGGCAAGACCCCAGGTGTAGGCTGTGCAGAGATGCCCCTGAGACAATCCAGATACAGACAAACTTGTGATGGCTAACCAACTGGACATCGTAGTGGTGGACAAACAAAGGAAGAAGGTCGTAGTGATAGACATTGCAATACCAAGTGACGGGAACATCAAGAAGAAGGAACACGAGAAGCTTGACCAATACCAAGGGCTCAGAAAGGAGCTGGAAAGGATGTGGAAGATGAAGGTAACAGTGGTCCCCATGGTAATCGGAACACTCGGGGCAGTGACCCCCAAACTGGGAGAGTGGCTCCAACAGATTCCTGGAACACCATCCAAGATCTCTGTCCAGAAGAGCGCACTACTGGGAACAGCTAAGATACTGCGCAGGAACCTGAAGCTGCCAGGGCTCTAATATATATACAGTACATACACACACACACATATATATATATATATATATATATATATATATATAGATAGATAGATAGATAGATAGATAGATAGATAGATAGATAGATATAGATATATATATATATATATATATATATATATATATCTATATCTATATCTGAGAGAGAGAGAGAGAGAGAGAGAGAGAGAGAGAGAGAAATATTGCTCGGGAACGTAACTCCTGCAATAGGTGAGGGATCACTGTATTACTTTTCATTCTATTTATACCCCACTCTGCATTTAATCGTTAGTTATTATTAATCTCTGTCTCTCTCCCCTCAGCCCCAATTGGTCGCAGCAGATGACTGACCCTCCCTGCGCCTGGTTCTGCTGGAGGTTTCTCCGAGTTACAGGGACACAGTTACTCAGGTGGACATATTGTGGCCTGCAGGTAAGGTCCAGGTGACCAGGGCTGACTCTGTCTGCATAATCCTTAATTCCTCTCCAAGCAGCTGTGGCTGGATTGTGTTGAAGGCACTTTTAAAGTTGAAAAACATCATCCTTACAGTCGCAGCCACAGAGTCCCAAGTGGCAGTACGTCCTCTGCAGCACGTAGATGAAGGTTTCTCCGATGTTTCACTGGTATGCACACTGTAGGGGTTCTATGTGTCTCCTCATCCTGGGCCTCAGAGCCTCTCAAGAACATACTTGATTATTACCCATCAGATTCTCCCATGTCTTCATTGTAAAGTTGTTATATTGATAAGTCTGTAACTATTGGCATTTTTGCTGTCTTTTCTTCCTGCCGTCAAATAGGCTACACTTTATTAACCCTTTAACACTGAATGTATCATCACCAGAGCACCCTTTAACCCCCTTTAACAACCTTTGACACCAAGCACATCATGGCGATACACCTGCACAAGCGCTCTTTGTATTACCTTGAATTACAGAACAGTTTGTCCTATAGAAAAATTCAAATGGTCTCTAAAGGCTGAGAAACTTTGGAGGAATCCGCTGCTTTAGTCACATTCCATGCATCACTTTTAACACTAAACATATACACAGTACATTTTCTCTCACATCACCGATTTATCTGCACCAACTGTGTTACTTTTATTCTATATTAAGTGTGTAGCCCCTTCATATTTTTTAATATTGTTTTACTCTTTTTTTTTTATAAAATCATGCTCACTGTCATTGGTCAGATATTGCCACCCATGGGTATGTTGAGCTGATGTAGCACAGGCCCAGCTTGTGTATGTATACTCACAGCCTCGGTGTGGACAGGATGCACAGCGAAGAGAAGCGCTGTGACGAAGGCCAGGTGATTGTTTTCAAACACACAGCGCTGACATGTGTGCATGAGCAGGCAGGTTACGGCGCAGTGCAAACACATGTTGACAATGTGGAAATACAGAGGTGTCATACCGCCCAGCAGGATGTTCAACCTGGTACAGAAAGGAGAAAAATTCAGCTCTAAATGAACAAATAATATTAGAAATATTAAAGCATGAGTAACAGGGTGATGAATAAAGTCAATATTTTTCATTTTCTCACAGAACATGAGGGGATAGACAAAGGGTCAACCTTATCTAAAATACTCACATTCAGTCATGCACTTCTATGGATTTACTGTGGGAATCTGAGGTAAATTAGGTTTTACATTTCTGGATAAGGTGACTCTCTTATAATCCTGAAAAGGATCTCAATCCATTTGTGCAGTGCCATGAATATCAAACAGAGCAAGCTTGCTTTTAAGGAGAAAGTTAGATTCCCAACACCAAGAGAAGATGGGCACCCCTAAACTCCTCCAAATCTGCTCCTGTATCAAGGACTTTCTGACCAGCCACCCACAGGTTGTGAAGATGAGTGAAGACAGCTTTGTAGAGCCAGGAAAATTTCTGTAGACACCATGGTTCAGGTCCCAGAAATGCAGAACCAACAGACTGAAAAACAGTTTCTATCCATGGGCTTTCAGACTCCTAAACAAATCACATTAACTCAGCAGCTCCTACATCCCATAAAATAATCACAGAGCAACAAAAACTGGACTGTACACATGCCTTTCCCCTCAGTATTTAGCACAATATTTGCCTTCTGCAATACCTCAAACACTTGTGCAATACAATTGTGTTATTTATTAATAGATATTTATTTATCAGGTCCCCTCCCTGAGAATATGCAGAGTGTAAATATACTTGCTGTGTGTATGTTGCTTTCTATTGTATTTTTATTGCTTTTCTGTTGTATTTCTATGTTGTTCTTACACACTTACTCAGCTATTTTATGTATGAACATAAATATATATATATATATATATATATATATACATATACATATATACATATACATATATATATACACACACACACATATATATATATATATATATATATATATATATATATATATATATATATACATATATATACACACACATATAAACACACATATATATATATATATATATATATATATATATATATATATATATATACACAGGCAACAGTAGATGGAAGGCCAGGTTGAGGCAACAGAGGCCCAGGGTGTACCAAGTAGAAGGCTAAGCTCACAGACATGCTCACACATCACTGTGTACAGCGCACCTCACAGTAACCTTTATGAAGGGGAAATCCACACCAGCAATGGCCTGGCAGACCGGGGTCACAGTCCACATCTTAAGAAGGGAGACTGGAGGGTGTGCTCCCACTATCGGGGGATCACACTCCTTAGCCTTCCCTTAGCCATTTGGGAAGGGCTCAGAGTAGGGCTGCAACGATTCATCAATTAACTTGATTAGATTCTAAAAAATTATCGCCACAAATTTACTGTGTCGATGCTTCGTTGAAACTCTGCAGCGCTCAGTTATCTCCGTGTAAGCAGCGCTCCTCACTAACATTAGCAGCCTTATGCCAATGTCATCATGAAAAGCCTATGTCATCTTTTTGTGGGTTTATTGGTGGCTGGAAAACCAACCATGGAACTGCATTACCGCCACCTACTGGGCTGGAGTGTGAATCAGGCGCGCGCGCGCACACACACACACACACACACACACGGGACAGGTGGCAACTATCGCTGACATGCATTTCCACGCCTCCACTGCTCTCTGTGTGTCTGTGTGTGTTGTGCTAGCTGAGAATTTCAGCTGTTAGTTTTGTCTTTACATCAGCTGTAGCTACCAGAACTGGTTTGCTAGCGAGCGCGGGCCAATAGCACAAGCGATGGTTCGGTACCGGAAGGCCCGCCCCCGAGGACCGAGGGGCTCCATCAAAGGGTTAGGGTTAGGGGTCAAAAACACTCATAGCAGAGCTCAAGTAGTGCAAAAGGAAACATATTTCCAGCGTCCAAAACAGCAGCTTTTAATTTTAGAAACCACCATTAAACTTTTACTGGAAACAGGTGGAGGTCCTTCATCAACCACCTGATCAGTAAGTGAAGAACAGAGAACTCTGTAGCTGCTCCATCCACCCTGTTTGTTTCACACAGGGAAAAACTGCAGTACGGAATTTAAAATATGCAGATGAACTGTTAATAAAAAAAGTATTTCTTATCCGATGAATCGATTATTCGATGGAATAGTCGATAGAATACTCGATTACTAAAATAATCGATTTGTGCAGCCCTAGCTCAGAGTAGAGCTGCTGCTCCTCCACATCGAAAGGAGCCAGTTGAGGTGGTCCGGGCATCTGACTAGGACACCTCCTGGGCGCCTCTTGGGTTAGGTGTTCCAGACATGTCCTATCGGGGTGAAGCCCCAGGGCAGAGCCAGGACACGCTGGAGAGATTATTTCTCTCAGCTGGCCTAAGAAAGCCTTGGGGTCCCTCCAGATGAGGGGGTGGAGGTGGCTTGGGAGAGGGAGGTCAGGGCTTTTCTACTTAGGCTGCAGCCCCACGACCTGGGCCCAGATAAGCAGAAGAAAATGGATGAATGGATGGTTATGCAAATTCAATTTCAATTCAATTCAATTTTATTTATATAGCACTAAATCACAACAAACAGTCGCCTCTAGCACTTTGTATTGTGGGTAAAGACCCTACAATAACACAGAGAAATCCCAACAGTCAAAACGACCCCCTATGAGCAAGCACTTGGTGATGGTGGGAAGGAAAAACTCCCTTTTAACAGGAAGAAACCTCCAGCAGAACCAGGCTCAGGGAGGGGCAGTCATCTGCTGTGACCGTTGGGGCTGAGTGGAAAGAGACAGGACAAAAGACATGCTGTGGAAGAGAGCCAGAGATTAATAATAATGATTAAGTACAGAGTGAAGTATAAACAAGTAAATAAAGGTGAATGAGAAGAAACAGTGCATTATGGGACCCCCCTCAGCAGCCTAGGCCTATAGCAGCATAACTAAGGGGTGGTTCAGGGTCATCTGATCCAGCCCTAACTATAAGCTTAATCAAAAAGGAAAGTTTTAAGCCTAATCTTAAAAATAGAGAGGGTGTCTGTCTCCTGAATCAAAGCTGGGAGCTGGTTCCACAGAAGAGGGGCCTGAAAGCTGAAGGCTCTGCCTCCCATTCTACTCTGAAGTATCCTAGGAATAGGAATAGGAATAGGAATAGCAAAGATTTGCAAACCATCAACTACATGTTGTAGCTGTGTACTGTTAGTAAAGGAAGCGTCACAAAAAACAGTTTACAGGCTACTCTTACTTGTGCTCTTGTTAGTCCTTCTATGAGTGTCACAGCAAAGGGTCTGAATACTTATGACCATGTGATATTTCAGGGTTGTTTTTTTTTATAAATTTGCAAAAATTTCTACATTTCTGTTTTTTTCTGTCAAGATGGGGTGCTGAGTGTACATTAATGAGAAATAAAATGAACTTTTTTGATTTTAGCAAATGGCTGCAATGAAACAAAGAGTGAAATTTTTAAAGGGGTCTGAATACTTTCCGTACCCACTGTATGTGTAGTCAAGCCCAGCTGGGCTGATTCAATTCAAACAACAGAAGCCAAACAGGACATGGGTTTTCCTATGGAAACTCCTTATCTCTGATTATAATTATTCATTCCATTATGTGATGAAGGAGACTTTGGCCTCTGCTTTGCCTCTTCTATTCATAATTCAATAAGGACAACTGATAAAGCCTGCCAGAGCTTGCAGAGAGAATTAACCATCATCATCATCTCACCCTGACCTCAGCTGATGCTAATCTGCCCTTATAGCTGATGCTGAGATAATCGTAGAACAATCGGTGGACAGAATTCGCCTCACCCATCGGACAGGTGAAGGCTTTGCATGAATGCCTATTTCTCACTTGTGGCATTTAACAGATGTGCTTGTTAAAAGACATTCTGGCAGGAAGTGCGGTTACTGATGGACAGAAATTCTGGATGCTGGAGGAATCTCAGCTGTGACCTTTATGTGATGAGCATGTATAGAATAGAACAGAATAGAATAGAATACCTTTATTATAATTATACAGGATGTACACTGAGATTGGAGGGCCAGTCCTGTTCAGTGCCGTACAATAGAAAGTCTAAAATATAAATTAGAATCACTTCCTGGAATTCAGACATTGAGAGAGGTGAGTCCAGAGCTGCAGCCTGTTCATCATTTAGTTTAGGTAGATTTATATTATTAAGAAATTCTTCAATTTCAGCATCAGATGGATTAACCTGTGGTGAGTATAAGGCTTCATAAAAGTCTTTAAAAGAGTTATTTATTTGTTGTGGATCATGAGTAATGTTACCAGTCGAGTCTTTAATAGAAAAAATAGCTGTTTTTTCTTTATTTAGTTTTAACTGGTTGGCCAGAAATTTTCCAGATTTATTTCCACGTTCAAAGTCTTCCAGTCTTCTTATCAGTTATTTCATTTAACTCCAGTTTTAGTTTCCTCAGGTTGTTAATTATATGTTCTTGTGGTGAGGCAGCATAGGCAGTTTCTAATGATTTAAGTTTCTGTTCTAATTCTAACACAAGTGTTTTTTCTTTATTTTTCTTATGTGAGCAAGAAAATATTATTTTAACCCGCATTACTGCCTTTCCTGCTTCCCAAAGAACACATGCTGACCTACCTGGAACATCACCATGTTCTAAATAT
Source organism: Pterophyllum scalare (assembly GCA_024447675.2). NCBI lineage: Eukaryota > Metazoa > Chordata > Actinopteri > Cichliformes > Cichlidae > Pterophyllum > Pterophyllum scalare. The sequence continues at coordinate 10,614 of JAMQGT020000203.1, forward strand.
GCTGACCACTCCTTTTTGAAATAATTAATGAAGTCTTGTTCTTTAAGTAATGATGTATTAAATCTCCAGTTCCTGATTGGTGGTGTGACTGTTTTCTGTGTCAGAGACATAGACACCGGTGCATGATCACTGATAGTGATAGGATGAATCTGAGTGTCTGTGATATCCACCATCATGGAGCTGCTAACTAAAAAGTAGTCTAAGCGGGAGTGAGAGTGATGTACTGGTGCGAAATAAATAATAAATAAATAAATAAAAATCTAAGCAAGCATGTTGGTGTGGTGGTTAACATCGTGCACAGCTGGACGGTCCTGGGTTCGAATCCACCTCAGCCCGAACCTCTTTGGAGTCTGCATGTCCTCCCTGTGTCTGCGTGGGTTTCCTCCTACAGTCCAAAGTTACTGGGGTTAGGTTAAATGGCCACTCTAAATTGCCCACAGGTGTGAATGGTTGTCTGTCTCTCTGTGTTGGCCCTGCGACAGGCTGGTGACCTGTACAGGTGTACCCTGCCTCTCGCCCTAAGACAGCTGGGATAGGCTCCAGCTCCAGAGGGGAATTCTCAAACTTCTGACACACACACACTCATATGAACTGGTACTGTATGAATCCCACACTATGACAGCTTGGATAAAATGCCTGATTAGAGTAATGACCAGCTGTATCCCATGTCTGGCAGCAGCCCTGTTCTAACCCTGAAGTGCACCATGAAAGAGGGGAAATGAAACCTAGAGGAACTCTTATTTACCTGAAGGGCATTCGGACCCATTTCCTTTATTGAAGAACACTGTGCTCCTTCCTCCTTCTTATGCTCCTACTGAAACATAATATCATTTATTAGACATTCCCATCCTGTTATGGGCGCCTGACTCCCACCCTCCCTGAGCCAAGCACAGCAGACCCGCCCACTCCACAACAGCTCCCACGCCAATTACGTTCCCTCTTCGTATCCTCACCCTACACTACCAGACTTAAAACAATAATAAAATAAATAAAAGAGCTGCGCAACAGGTTCCACATTAGCCTCTTCTGTGAGGTCCGTTAAACCTGAATCAAAGCAGTGATGTGAGAAGGACTGCTGGGACAAGCCGCTCTTTAATATGAATCCCAAGAATGGGAGCGGAGCGAAAAGCCAGGCTCCTGCTAACAATATATATAATATTCCTAGAGGGTGTAGCTCCTGAGGACCCACTGCCTGACAGTATGCCATGTTTAGAAGTTGAGTACAAGCTACTGAATGACGTCAGCCTGAGCTAGGCGTTTACACGGCGGGGTCTCCGCGCAGCTACTTGTCGATCCAGCGGCACGAAGTGTTTGTTTTCCGAGCTGCAGATGAGGCCGAGTCCGGAGAACTTACTTGAAGGTGAGGATGCACAGCGGTCTGTAAGACTTGTGGCTCGTGTTGTCCGCCATCCTCTTGCCCCAGAAGTCGTTGCTGAAGATGTTTCTGAGGCTGGAGCCCGGTCGGACGTCCGGATTGTTGATGATAGCCCACACATCGTCATGCACTAACTCCCCACGGAGTGAGTTGCTATAGCATAGGACACACAGAGCGACCAGCACGATATAGCGACCCGCAGCCCACAGTGCCTCCGGACGGAGCGTCACCCGCGGCTGCTGACGGGCTTTCTTTTCCCGTGCCGAGGCTGTCATGTCGGGCCTGGCTTATCGCGCAGCTCCGCCGGACTGAGGATGGAACTGGGATCACCAGAGGGCTCGTCCATTCCGCCTGAATGGTAGCGGCTCTGCGTGCTGGGGACAGCGGGGACGTGTGGATATGTTGTGCTGCTTTCAGGTGCTGTGTGAGCGCGTCGGATTTACGTGCTATCAGAGCACTGGTGTCCCAGCCCGATGTGATACTTTACTGTTTGCATTATATTCTTTTATATGTACATTATTCATTTCACAGGAACTGAATTGTCGAATGATTTACTAAATAAATAATTAACAATATAAATAAATATATATAATTGTTTCCTATTTATTAACATACCAAAACTGAATCTTTTGTGTTTAAATACAAACTTTTGCATTTGAACGCTCGTTTTTAACTTTGAAAACAGCGAAAGCAAATGCCCCGAGGATGTCATGGTTTTGTTTGGGGGGGTGAAAAGTCACCTGTACTATTGATTTATGTTTGTTTGTTTTTGTGTTTGTTTCTTTGAAAACCTCAGCGCATTTAATTTTTTGGAAAGAAAACTTATGGCATAGTACTGCATTGCCATAACACATACAAATACACCATAAAGACAAAAGCTTGTCTTGGACAAACTGTATTAACTTTTTGACATACAAAGACCTCTATCTGAGTCAATCTTCAGCAAGGCAGATGTGGTAAGACTGTACTGTCCCATCCTTAGGAAACTGCACTGATATAAATATAATGGTATGAAAAAGCCTATGACAACAAGTTTATGACAATCCCGTTGGTGCTTGAAATAAAGAAGGGCCAAGGTTTGTTTAAATTGGGTATTCGTGACAAAAGGCAAGGTTAACCATGTATTATTGCATGTACGAGCTTATGTGGAGAACCTGAATGCGACATCAGCAGAGAACGCGCCAGCATGAGCATGCGCAGTAGGACGCTACCTCTGTCGGCTTTGAAAACATCAGCAACAGAGAATCAATACAAGCACGAGCGCATCACTGTGTACGCGCTTATGTCCTCTAGCTGCCGAAAACCAGCGAGACCGAAAGGAGCAGAAGAAGCAGCTCAAGAGGGCTCGTTAGATACATTACTGTGCATGTTGATGTCACAGCTCACTGTAATAATAATAATAATAATAATAATAATAATAATAATAACAATAATAATAATAACAATAATAATAATAATAATAATGCATTTTATTGTGGGCAGCTCAAGGTCACCTAACACAGAAGAGTTTAAAAAAAAACAACAATATTACAATAACCAAGAAATATTAAGCATTTAATTAAAAGTTTATAATACATAAAATCATTAAGAACAGAGGATCCATGTGGCAGGTGGAAGATGACCAGGATCCTATTCCAGGAAGCATGTTCAGCAAACTCTGAGTTTAAAAACAAACTCTGAGATCGGCCACTCAGTTTCCTGTTCCAGAACAGCTGATGACAGCCCTAAATATATGTTCACTGTGTGAGTAAGGAAAGAAAGCCATCATCAATGGAGCTCTGATACCAAGATTCACCATGACAACGGGTAAATAGAGGGCAGAGCCAATAGCACGTGTCAGTGTGGAGCATGACGAGTCAGCTTTAAACAGTCTGACCCACTCTGTCATCATCACAGACAGAATAAAAGTTTAATATAAAATATATCATTTCTTTATAATGTCTGCTGTCATCATTTACAAAACTTGAATCTCCATCAGATGAAGCTGAATCCTAATTTCACATTTGATTTATAAAATGTAATTATTCAGCCTGACAGGACAAACTGCAGGAGACAGAAAGTGAAGACAAAACTGTGGAGAAACAGTTTTAATGTTCCCAGTTTAAGTGTTTCTAATCTGATCTGAGATCAGCTTCACTGATAGATGACGGCTCTCTGACAGCCATGGCAGAGATATTTCACTGAGTCACTGTTAAAAGTCAGAGGTCAGTCACAGTTTCATGTTCTCAGAAAGTTCTCAGTTTGGGAGGATGAGACATTTTTAATTAAAGAATTCAGATTGTGTAAATGAATCCATTATGAACAGATCCAGACTGGATGAGCTGGGAAATGACTGGAGCCTACTGGATCTGGACCTGATCCAGTCTGAATCCCTGATCCTGATCAGGTGATCAGGTGGTGATTGTGTTTGAGACATGTGTTTGTGACTTTGTCATTTTCCTAAGGAAATGAGTTGAGATGTGAACAAGAGCACACCCAACACAGCCCTTGTATTTGTGAGTAGTGGGTAAAAATGTGAGCAAAAGCTAGTAGCAGGGCAGTGGTCTCAAACTGGTGATGTTTGGATCCTGAGCCCAGAACTCGTCCCATGGGCTATGAGCCGGGAAAAGCCCAGAAGGATCAAGCGGTGAAGCTAAAAGGCGACCGACGTGGGCCCGCAGACTGCAGCATGGCCGCAGCACAACACCATTTACACACCCTCATCACCACTGCTGCTGTCACAGCTCCACCAACTGGGGACCCAGCAGGCCTCCAGCCCTACAAAAACACTCACAGCCTGCTCACTCACACACACACACACACACACACACACACACACTCATGCTGGGCAGGATTGTCATGGGAATTTTAGTCTTTCAGGGTCATCTTTGAACTGGATGGAATGACTGTGCAACATACATCTTTAATGGCTTTCAAAGACAAGAGTTTTTTGCAAAAGTTAGATTTTATTTTGGGTTTGAAAATATTGGATTTTTTTCCCACCTTCCTACATCCACTTGCATTGCTTCTTTCTTCATCCTGGGACATCAGCACACCTTTCTGTCTGCTGCAGGCCGAAGGCTTTAGGATGTGTTCAGGGGCAGCCTGGGAATCTGCAATCACACAAGCAGCAGCAGCACCAGCAGCACTTGATGAACCTCCACTGAGCCTGTTTCCTGTTTTGAGCTCCTGTTTTGTGGTCTTCTTCTGCCATAGTCTGTCTGCTTCAACAGCTGACATGTTGTGCATTCAGAAATGCTCTTCTGCATACTTTGGTTGTAACAAGTGCTTAGTAAGTGTCTGTCATCCTCCGAGCAGCTTGAAGCGGTCTGGCCCTCAACACCAACAAGGCATTTTCACCTGGAGGACTGCTGCTCGCTGGAGATTTTCTCTTTTCACAACATCCTCTATAAACCCCAGAGGTGGTTGTGTGGGAAAATACCAGTGCATCAGCAGTCTCTGTGCTCAGACCAGCCCTTCTTGCACTGAGCGCAATGTTCAAAGTTACTTAAATCACCTTTCTTCCCCATTGTGATGCCCAGCTTGAACTTTAGCAGATCACCTTCATGGCCTTCCATCCGACCTTCCATCTTCTTCTGCTCATCCTTCTACATGCCTAAATGTATTGATTTGCTGCCATGTGGTTGATTAGATGTGTATTAATGAGCAGGTGTACCTAACAAATACAGAGAAAACCCAACAGTCAAAACAACCCCCTATGAGCAAGCACTTGGTGACAGTGGGAAGGAAAAACTCCCTTTTAACAGGAAGAAACCTCCGCAGAACCAGGCTCAAGGAGGGGCAGTCATCTGCCGCGACCAGTTGAGGCTGTGGGGAGAGATACAGGACAAAAGACACACTGTGGAAGAGAGTCAGAGATTAATAATAACTAATGATTAAATAAAAAATGTGAAGTATACGTATCTTGTAGGCTCACCACCCTTCTGTAGGCCCACCACCTGCAGGAGGTGTCGTAGGGAGGGAGTCACATGATCAGCTGGATGAGATGGCGGCCTAAATGTTCAGCTCCTGACCTAGCCATTCCAAATAGTGGGTTTTTTTCAGACCACCAGTCTTGATACTGATTATTTCTGTTTACTAAAGACAGTCGACTCAGAATGTCTGCAAAGAACAAAGGCGGCCGACAGGACATTGATGCCATTGCAGATTCGCTGTTGGAAAAGCAACGAGGCTACCTTGAACCACGTTTTGCCCAGATTCAACAGATGGGGAAAGACAACGACGAAAAGCTAAGTGCCATCCATGCTGAACTAGCTTCGCTGACTGCTGGTCTCGGCTCTATCAGATCTGATATGGATAAACTTAAACGCTAACGTACTTGATCGCCATAGCCATGCTTTTCAGGAACTGGAGCTGAAGCTAGCAGATATGGAGGACAGAAATAGAGGATGCAACATTCGCATTATTGGCCTGAAAGAGGGGCTCAAAGGTTCCAATGCTACCCAATATCTCACAAGCTCTCTCCCCAAATGGTTTCCTGCTCTTGCGGACACCCAGATCAAGATTATGAGGGCTCACCAAATTTACAGTGATGCTCGTAACCGGGGAGTAAACCGCACTTTGATCTTTAATGTGCTTTGCTACACTACCAGGCAAGCCATCCTGCGTGCTGCGAAGAAATCCCCCCTCACAATTGATGGGTGGAAAATTCGCTTCTCTCCTGATTACAGCAACCTC
>JAMQGT020000205.1:0-17051 GCA_024447675.2 Pterophyllum scalare
TTGCCAGGGTGACCTGTAGTTTGTATAGAAGACACCAGCTTGTCTGCAAACATGTGTAAATTGCTCACTAGGTGGGAATGGAAGTGTTAATGTGTGATGCAAAATGGAGACCATTCACCTTCAAAAGAGCAGTGGCACTTTTTGAAACAGGCGACCACGGGAACATGCTAGTGACCAAAGCACACTCTTTGTGTTCGTCCAGTGACAGCCATCAATCTCCAGCAACCATATGCTAACTGGTCAGGGAATAGACATTTTGTCATCACGAATGGAGGTCACCAACTTTCTCTTGTGAGGACAAAATTCATGGTGCACAACCTGCATATGTTGGAAAAAATTACATTTGTGGTCCTGGTCTTGATGTGCCACCTGAGGCTTTGAACAAAGTAGAATCCTCCAGTGAAGACTGCCATTTGCTCTGTGCATTTCAGTCGGGGATCCAGTTGTGATCACATGGGTTGATTCTCAACATAAAAGTCTATCAGTTTGACACAGAACTTCAGAGTATGAGGTCCATAGTGAAATTGCACAGTGCATATTCAAATGGTAAGAAGCAGTGTGCAGTAATCAGTATGTTGTCGATGGTAATCTTAAGTGTTTCATATTCTTGATTTAGAGCTTTCTCTATTTAGACTTTCGAGCAAATAAAATTAGGACAGCTCCATGACCTTAAAAACTTAAAACATTGTAACCATGACAATGACAATCACTCTTCTCTAAACCTAATCAAGTTGTTTTTGTGCCTAAACCCAAAGAAAGAAAAACTTGCACTGTAATTCCTGCCACCATAAAATAACTTGTGTGGATGCTCAGGATAAAGAACTAGCCAGACAGCTTTGTGCAGCCCAAACCATCCATAAACCCAAAGGTAACGATCTACTTACTAGTACCTCTTAAGCACTTTATCTACAAGTTACACAGTATAATATTTAATTTGTAGAAAAAACTGAAAGTGTAAAAAAAAAAAATCTCTTTTTTTTTGGGGGGGGGAGCAATTCTTAGCTGATTGTGCAATAACTTCCTGGGAGGTGGCTCCATAGTGCAGTGAGTTGCACATTTGTCTAACAAGGCAAAGTCTTTGGTTTGATTCCGGGCGGGGACACAAATCCCTTTTGGGTCGCATCAGGAATGGCATCTGACATAAAAATCTACCAAATCAAACATGCAGCTACCTGCTGTTGCGACCTCTTGTAAATAAGGGAGCAGCAGAAAGTAGTTAAATACAATAACTTAAAGGTCAATGTAACTGGCTTTTTTTCATTTTTAAAATATAGATAAATAATATATATGCATGCAAATCCTGATATAATTAAACTTATAGATGTACAGTATGTATTTAAACAAGCATATAAATGGTTAAATGTCATGTTAAAGGCTGCTTTGTGTGCAGTAGTGGGGTGTGTGTTTGTGTCTTTTGAGGGAAATTACTTCTTTAGAAATAATTGCAATGCTGGCAACATTCCCCAGTGCAAGCATGCGCCTTAAATGCCCTGTAGGCCCCTGAGTTAGCTGCACTGATGGCAAATATAGAGTTAGTGTTCCTGCTGGGATTATGATGATCGCATTTTTAATTATCATTTAATTACATTATAATTACATTTTCATGTCGTGTGATTCAGTAATTGTCCCGGTGGCTTTCAAAAATATATGACTGGAAGAGTGGTAAGTGAGAAGGGAGAGCAGCGCTAATATGAATACAGACACTTAAATATTACAGGTAATTTGAGGGGTGTATGAGACTTCATTTCTATTATTGTCAATAATATTTCTAGACAGTGTGAAGAAAATTAAATGCTTGAAGGAAGATGCCAGCTCCTCAGCACAAATGCTAACTACTAATCAAGTTGTGGCACCAGAGTAGATCTAAATTTCGAAAAAGAAGGACATATGAGTGGACTTTTAAGAAAGCTGTGGCTATCTGCACTGACACAAAGATACAATATGCCTGAGTTTTTTGGTGTCCTATTTTGGTCTGGGTCATATTTCAGTGGAGAAGTTGTTGACCTTTCGACTCTGGTACTAAATCCATGGCTGTGATTACTGGCATCCGTTTGCAGGCCCTGCTGAGCTACAGTGGAAGATTGCGCATAAATCTCTGTGAGTAAATAATAAAGAGCTTGTTCTTCCCATCTCACAGATTTTCATCACAGCCCTGAAAAACCACCCACACATTTGCACACAGTTGCATTGACACTTGCACACGCTTGCATGCACAGACTCAAGCGGCACAGTTACACACATATACAATCACATCTCTATTTCCTCCATGTAAGAATAATGCTGATCACATTTCTAACATAATGAAAAAGAATTTAAAAGAAATGCTGAAGAAAAAATTGTGAGTGGACAAACTGAACAAAATAACACTTTAAAAAAAATTCTGTTTGGTTTTTAAGGTGCTGTAGAAGACTGCCACAGTTTTATTCAAAAGGGCCCCAGAGGCATCATTTTGGTGTTGAGTGCACACATGACACACAAGTGGATCTGAAGATGAGCTAGTTACCAGAGCACATCTTTGCAAACGACAGGAACTTCCAACTGTGAGGATGATATCTGAATAGTCCTGGCTGAACTCGATGCTGGGTATATTGCCACATTGCAGCTGTGCTCGGGGTCACGGGCCTCACAAGCAAATCTGGCCAATTGGTGCCACCTGCACCCACATGGATCATATAGCACCAAAACTGTTCTTCCCACAAATGTCTGCAATTGTAGAAGTCACACATATTCAAACATGCATATTTCTATAAGTTATGGCTTTGAAGTGGCAGCCAGCCCTGCCTAAGTAAAGCTGCTTATCTGAAGCTTCATTTGGACAAATACAATATGATGCACTGTGCTACTTCTAAAATTAGTAGTTTATCATAACTCTAGATCATAACTATATGATGTGGTTCAGCAGCTACAGTAAGTATGTATAAATATTTATCTGTGTGCGAGTGCATTTATGCCTTATGCTTTCACATATCGTGTATATATTTTCAAAAACAGCCGCCCCATCTCTACCCTCTGGCCCCATTTATGTATACACAGAGTCTATTGGGATCCCACAGAGTCAACAGAATCAGATGGATCTCCTTGCTACATGCCTGTCTTGTCTACTAATCTTTGCACTTCCCATCCCTCCTTCTGAGTTTGATATCAAGCAAATGAACTGAGGACACATCCCCAGTGGATGGGCTTCCATTTGAAAGCAAGAGGCATTAATGCAAGGTTCTTCTGCACTCCTCCCACACGCTGACGCTGAGGAGAGGGAAGGGGGGAAATGACAAGATAGATCTCTCATGGGCTGCTACTCAAATGATTTTAGTCAAAGTGCTTCATTCAAGGCAAAAGTATGAGGCTATATTTCACTACCAAAGAAATGTGTTAAAGCACTTTATATCACAAATATGTTCCCTGCTGTTTCTTAAATAATAGAAGCCCTCCACAAGGGTTGAATTCCCTCTTGATCATGAAGCATGAGTGAATACTCAAATGGAATTATGTGAAAATAGTGCTTTATTTATACTGATTGAAAATAAATGTCTCTTCTAAAAAGTGTCTCCAGCCAATACAGTTACTGGACTCAGTAATATAAATGCATATAAATCTGCCAAACACAAAGTGTATGTCTGATAGTCTCATCACACTGATTTTCGATTTGTAGACTACTTATTTGGATTCTATGATGCAACATTAATGGATGACTCTAGTGATTTTTTAAATTTGCATACCTGCTCAGCTCGACTCGACTCAGGCTCAAAGATGGGCAGTCATCTGCTGTGGAAGAGAGCCAGAAATTAATAATAACTAATTATTGAAGGCAGAGTGATGTACAAACAGAGTGAAAAGAGGTGAATGAAAAAGAAATACTCATCATGGGAACACCCCAGCAGCCTAGGCCTATTGCAACGTAACTAAGGGAGGATTCAGGGCACCTGATCCAGCCCTAACTATAAGCTTGATCAAAAAGGAAAGAGAGGGTGTCTGTCTCCTGAATCCAAACTGGAAGCTGGTTCCACAGAAGAGGGGCCTGAAAGCTGAAGGCTCTGCCTCCCATTCTACTCTTAAATACCCTAGGAACCACAAGTAAGCCAGCAGTCTCAGAGCGAAGTGCTCGATTGGGGTGATATGGTACTATAAGGTCTTTAAGATAAGGCGGGATCTGGTAATTTAAGACCTTGTATGTAAGAAGAAAGATTTTAAATTCAACTCTGGATTTAACAGCGAGCCAGTGAAGAGAAGCCACGGTGGGAGAAATATGCTCTCTCTTTCTAGTTCCTGTCAGTACTCTGGCTGCAGCATTTTGTATTGGCTGAAGGCTTTTCAGGGAGCTTTTAGGACAGCCTGATAATAATGAATTACAGTAGTCCAGCCTCGAAGTAATAAATGCATGAACTAGTTTTTCAGCACCACTCTGAGACATAATGTTTCTTCTAGAGACATTACACAAATGCAGTCCTACATATTTGTTTAATATGTGCATTGAAGGACATATCCTGGTTGAAAATGACTCCATCATTCATCACAGTGTTGCTGGAGGTCAAGGAAATGCCATCCAGAGTAAATATCTGGTTAGACACCATGTTTCTAAGATTTTTAGAGCAGAGTACAATAACCTCACTTTAACTGAATTTAGAAGCAGTAAATTATAGGTTACTCAGGTTTTTTATGTCTTTGGGACATTCCTGCTGTTTAACTAATGTTGCAACTAAAGTTGTTGGTGTGTGTCATCTGGCCTCATTAATAGATAAAGGTGCATCTGCATAGCAATGAAAATGTATGCTATACCTTCTAATAATACTGCCTAAGGGAAGCATGTATAATATAAATAGAATTGGTCCTAGCACAGAACCTTGTGGAACTTCATAATTAACCTTAGTGTGTGAAGAAAACTCCCCATTTACATGAACAAATTGGAGTTTATTAGATTATTAGATTAAATATGATTCAAACTGCTGCAGTGCAGTACTTTTAATACCTATGGCATGTTCTTATCGCTGTAATAAAATATTATGGTCAACAGTGCTGAACTCTGCACTGAGGTCTAGCAGGAGAAGCACAGAGATGAGTTCACTGTCAGAGGCCATAAGCTGTAACTATGAGATAATCACCCTCTGTGAGAATAAAGGTTAGGCAGCTACTCTGCCCTGTGCTGGCTCATGGCATTGAAGATAACAGTGGAGGAATTATATTCGTAAACTTAGTTACAGCAATTTCAGAATGACTTTTACTACAATGAAATTTATTTCCCATTGCTGTGTAATACATTATTGTAAAAATTTCATGCTATTAAGAAATTACATCACAAAAGAGTTTTAAGGAATACTGTTGAATCTTCAGTTTCTATGCCAGATGTCAGAAGAAGATCTAGTGTGTGGTTAAAGTGGTGGGTGGCTTCATTTACATTTTGAGAGCAGCCAGTTAAGTCTAATAATAGATTAGACACAGTCTTGAGGCTGTCATTTTAAGCATCTACATGTATGTTAAAATCACTCACTATTATAATTATTTTGTCTGAACTGAGATACAAGTCTGAGAAATCACATAGATACTCTGATTGATAATAACAAATAAAACTGTTTTTTGAGTTCTCCAATTAAGGCTATGAGTCAGGCCATCAAATGAATTAAAACTCTGTCTCGGTCTTTGGTTGATTAATAAGCTGGAGTGGAAGGTTGCTTTCACTCCTCCTCCTCGGCCTGTGCTTCAAGGATTTGGACAGTTAGTGTGACTTGGGGGTGATAATTCATTTAAATTAACATATTTATCCTGTTGTAACCAGAGCTTTGTAAGGCCTAATAAAACAATATGCTGATCAATTACTGAATAATTTATTAAGGGGCACTTAAAAGAGAGAGACCAAATGTTTAATAATCCACATTTAACTGTTTAACTCTTTGGTTACACAAAGAATCCAAATACAAACAATACAAAACAGCAGAAATCAGATTACAAAGGTAATAAGAATTCAGACCTAAACATGGATGCACTACTAAAATAAAGAAAAACTGTAAACTTCCAAACTCACAGCTAAACATAAAACAGAGGATGCTTAATAATAAACAAGAATTCAAATTCTCAAAATGAGCCAGGACCATGACACCCTGCCTGTGTTCGGAGTCCTGCATGTGGGTCCTCATCCTGGTAGCCCTTGCCAGAAACATATTTACTTAAATTACCAAGCTTTGAAAATTAGAAAGAAGTGCAAAATGCACAGATAAAGCTATTTTGTTTAAATGAAATCAACTGGAACTGTCACTAAGCAAAACCAACCTTGGGCTTCCTGCTAATGTTCACTTAGCAACTGTATGATAATGGGGTTAGCTTGTAAATTTTTATTAAACTTGTATAATCTGACACTAAATGTTTTAATCAGCATCCATGCACAGGCAGAGCTTTCTCACACTATAAAGAACTCAATTGACCAGCCATCATAAAGGGCTCACCTTCAGAGTGGAATTTCACTTTAGAAATCTCCTATCACTCTGAATGTCATGTACCAAAACAGTTGAGATGAATACCCACATGCCCTTAGCTGTTATTTTATAGAAGGCTCAGCTCATTGCCTTTCTCCTCCGACCCATACTGGAAAATGGATCAGTTGTGCTGTGTGTCTTGTGTGTGTACCTTGGCATTCTATGTGAAACATATAGCCTCCCTTAGAGGCTCACACCAGCTGTTCGTATTTATGGTAAAGGATCCTGAGGACAAGAAACTGAACAAACAGCAGCTCGTACGTTGGCTCCGTGAAGCCTGGACGGGGTAGGCATACATCCAAGAGTATGGCAACTTCTGGACTTCTTTTCATTCTAATTTTAAAATACATCTGATTGAGAGCATCTCTATGTCAAGCACAAGGTCTGCCACAATTTGACATTTTTTCCTATTTGAAACTATGATTTTATGGCGTGATTTTGACATTCTTGTTTATTTATCTACATGTTTTTAATCGCATAGAAGGTTTTACTCATCTGACATTTGGACATTAACTACAGCAAGAAGGCACTACACCAAATCCTTAAGGGTGGTAAATGACCCATTGTTGTTTGCAGACTCGTTGCTGTGTAGTAGTGCATCTTGACCTTAGCATAGCTTTTGACCGTACTGATCACAGTACACTCATAAATCTCAAGGACTCAGTGGCTGTCCTCCTTACCAACACAGAATCTGACGTTTCAAATGATTCATTTTTGCCTCAAGAATCAATTCTGTTGTCTGTTTGTGCTGCTATTAGTTGACTCCTTATTTCACTGATATGCTAATGAAGCATTTATAGCTGTCACCCTGAATGCTATAATTTAGTTAAAATACAGAGATGTAATTACTGGTAATCACAAAACTTTCTACAGTTAAATCTTTCCAAAGAGGATATAATAGACTTGTGCACCTCAATAATCAATTCCAGCCTCTGCTAGGTCCCCTTAGTGCACTATTAACAACCTGGAGGGTCATTTTTGATAGTTACCTATGTTTTAGACAAAACACAAAACTGGTACAATCATATTTCTACCATATCTGTTTGATTTCTAAAATCAAAGCAATTGTCTTTTAGCAACACGAGACAAAATTATACACGCTTTTTTTCTGTAATCTTTTTTTTTCTTGCAACGAGAAACAAATGATTTTCTCACACAGTTTTAGTTTGCACTGTTTACCAATTTCTTTTAGAATCCATTTTATTTCACTTATGACACAAAGGGCTTTACATTGTTACACACTAGAATACATCAGTGAACTTTTAATTCTTTACCATCTGTTAAGCCTTGTAGCTGCTCCAGTGTCCAGTTTAAGGTTAAATGGTGATCAGGTACTTATAATACAAGCAGCTCAGCTTTGGAACAGTCTTCCAGTTAGTATTCAATCACATAATACATCTTTGCCACCCATGAAGTATATTGTTACTCACTTGTTACACTTTGTTATCAGTAAATGTCTTCAACAGTACTTAATCACGTCCTTGAACTGTGGAATCCTGGTTTTTCCTTTTAGATTTTTTTAGGCTTCCTATGAAAATCCCTCTTTGCTCCTAGTGTGAAACATGCAGTGCAAATAAAATCTTGATTTGTGCTTCACCCTTCAATCTGTTTGAAATTTTATGTCTCCATGCTCAGTTGTGGTACTGCAGACTTTAAGCTGCAGGAAATGTTTCTGCGGCGTATAGCCTGTGATCATAGGACTATGGGCAGAATACATTAGACATCACTAAGCACCGAGCCAACATGTTTATTGCACACAGCTGTAAATAACACGCCTTTGATTAAATTCACTCACAAGAAATAACTGAAGAGTAGCGAGTCACTTCTGCTTATGGAGATTTGAAGAACTATAATAAAGCACTAAGGATGATCACATCACTCTCGTCTCAAGTGTGTGCAGATTTTATGTTATATTGTTGCTCTTCAGCAGATAAAATTGGATTCTGTGAGGAAATATTTAGCATCATTGTTCAACAACACTCAGCACTCACTTCCTGGGGCATTAATAGATGACATTCTTAGATTGTATAAAAGCAATTATTTGAAAGCAGCATGAATTCTTTAAAATGAAATCTAGCTGTTTTTTTATTCAAACGAGTGTGAGATGCTGCGAGGCAGGTGGCAAAGGCATATTGTAAACATTAAAACAAAGCAGAAGTGGCAGTGTGAGACAAAACATGGGATTAGGCATGTAGAAGCAAAGCCTCTTAAACTGTGTTTATCGCTACCACTTTTCTGAGTCCGTATCTGTATTGCAACTGTTCTAAAAGGGTTTACTGAACACTGGGTAAAATAGCTGGTGTTTGAAAGAAAATGAAAAGAAAATGAAAGAGACTGAGAGAGAAAGGCAAATCCCATCCCACCCGCCATACCCTGATTAATTAGTTCCAAGTTATCCATGAAAGCAATACACTGATAAGGCCAGGACAAACAGAAGCCAATTACTAGAGTTTCCCTGTGAGCTCAGAGCTCCCCAACACCAGCAGCACTGATGGAAAACATTTAAGGCTTGGTCTTGTGGGCTGATTGGACAGGTGTTGGAGGGGGATTGCAACTGCTCTCTCTGCCTGGCAGCACACAGCATGTCTTTTCATTATTGAGCCAAGTACACACCCTTATTCATGCTGTTTTCATCGATGACGGGAGATGAGACCTTGCATGAAAAAGCCATCTACAGCAACAGATTGAAGGAAACCTTGGGACTTCAGCTACGCCTCAAGGATCACTAAAGGCCCATAGTACATACCAAACACACAGATACACACACTCATTCACACTCCCACGAATACAGTCTCATTGTGCCACAAGTTTTTCGAGTCTCCACCTGTTTTGTATTGTGTGCTTTACACTGCTGTGATCTTGCTGCTGCAACATGCCAGGATTCTGCTCCCACCATGCTTCGCAGGCACCCTTTGACCTGGAATAGCAGTATTTCTACATGCTTAACAGCAGCGTGATTAGGAACTGATTACTAGTGGAATAGTCTACTAATGCATCATGATAGAAACTACAGGGCTGGGAGCTTTCAGCAGCTCTCCATCTGTGTTTTAAGTCCATTTGAGAACTCTCAAAGCCTACAGAATCTAATAAGTATATGCTTTATTTTGAAACACCACAGCTTTATACTATCTATTATGTCCAATCTACTATCTCACAAACACAGCTGAGTGGTTCACCTTCAAACATGGCATGACCTGACATTTTTTTTTAAAAAGAGTGCATCTATTCTTTTCTCCTTATTGTCGTCATTACCTGTTCTTGTGAACCAATAATCAAGGACAATCTCTCACCCTGTATCCAGTTATTTCTCTTGGTTATGCGCCTATTTACTTCCTCCTTTGAGAGCCTATATTCCACCACATGTCAGTTATATAATTTTTTGATTTTTTTTTTTTACCCAGATTCTCAAGGGAGACAGAAAGATGTAGGCAAACACGGTTGTTTCGTCATCTCAGTGGAGCCTTGTAAACTTGGCCGTGCCCTGGGGATGGCAACAGAGCCTTCACACACACTGGCTTGCCGGTGGATGGGGCTGTCATCGGGAGATATATTGACTGTCAATTAGCAGCAGAGACAACAACGTGAAAGTCAGCAGGAAGGCAGTAAATCACTACCTGCTGTCAGGCGGCCTTGGTTGTCCTGCTCTTGTCTTCATTCCCTTCACACGTTACCTTTATGTCTCTTCTATTTATGGCAGCCTCTGAAGTATCCTGCTCTTTGATTTCTCTTCTTTTGTCTTGTGCCACTCTCCCTGATTGTATTTACAATACAAAAAAGCTCTGTCCAGTTTCTCACCAAAAACTTAGAAGGCATGATCACCTTAACTGGGTCAAGACACCTGAACGAATGGTCTCATTTTAAAGGTCTCCCCCTGCACCCGCTGATTGTTGCCACTCACAGGCCAGGCTGTCTCAGCACCATTCCCCACATTACACACACCTGACTCGTGTAGGCAGCTAACCCCCTTTCATCTTGTCATTGTGAGATCTAAGCATGCTCGTGGCACAGAAGCTCTATTAAGCTGCTGGCTTTTCTCTGCGCTTACAAGCACAAACACAAGGCTGTGAAGCAGTCAATAACTTTAAGAGCCATTTAAATAGACCACTTTATGTCCTACAGATGTGGCAGACCCATCACAAACCTAGGCTATGTGTGACTTGAAATGAAAGTTTGGGCTTTTCCAAACAATGCGGCAAATCGTTTAATTTTGTCTCCTTTTCAGCTTTAATTAATTTAGGCAAAGGTTGCTGTTGTGAATCAAAGAAGCTAGTGCTGAAGCCTTTACACAGGCTCTTGATCAGACTGTTGGTTCCATCTGGAAGAACTAGTGATAAGTGTGGCACCCTGCAAAAAACCCTTCTACTCATGAGCTGACAATTATGCCTTAATACTAATAAATCAAAGAAATCCGTGACTTGAATCCAGTCGTACAAATCTCTGCATTCTGGTTCACCAGCTGAGGCTGAGATGATGCAGTTGGCCATCTGAAATCTATGACTAGATTGCACGTAAACAGAAGAAGTTACGAATGGCAGCTGCAGGGGGTTGTTCCTACAGGACCAGGTGCATTGTATAAGATAATGAAAAGAACAAGTGTGTGCGGGCGGCTGGTGCATTATTCAAAGTGTTACTGTTTCCATTTCACGTTGCTTTCCACTGCATGCTACTTTGGGCCCCATCTAGTCTGCAAGGGGAGAAACTGTAATAAAACTCCTGCTGAGACACTGTCAACTCAATCAAGCACGAGCACACTGAGGACAAGGAGTTCCAGATGCCATTTGACTGTAATGCCGTAATCTTTTAAGAATCATTAATGTGACAGTTGTCTGGCTAGAGTTACAAGAAGTGGACAGATTTATCACTTAACACCTTTGCATGGTATCATTCTTGAAATTTAATGAGGATTTTATGACTACGTTCTCATTAAAATGAGGATGTCTGTCTCTCACAAATGGCTCCAACACCACTAATGATATTGTACCTGCATGTGTAGATCAGAACAATTCTCGTGAGAAGGGGGAAAGTAACAAAATGACTTACTTGTCTTCGCCCAGTCTCGTATCGCATGCTCGCCACCTCGACATTCAAAGAGTCGGGTTTTGCCTTGTTAACATGTTTAAATTGGCACTACGCAGAAATAAAAGGAATAAATGGCCATATTTCCTCTGCAGTGTATCACTGCTTGAGGCAAACTGCTAGTTTTGATTAACTGCTGCTCCGCCATGCCTCCGCCATTGTGCCAGGTCTGAGCCTGTTTGACGACAGCGCCGATTCCATTTTAATGTTTCAGTTAATAAAACAGTGTTTTAATCCGACTTGTGAAACATCAAGCTGGGTGGTTCTATTGCTATGCCACACAAATCTCTAATTCTGTCAACAAGATGACAAAAAGGCTGCCCTTTCATGTCGCCATTGTGGGAGAAAACCAGGCTTTTGAAAGCAGCTCCCGAGGACTGAGAGCAGAAACCCACAGCACTACTCTGACCATGTTGCTTTGAGTTGCCCATTTATTATGTTTTATCCACATTTTTCCCCTGTCTCCCTTAGTCCCGAGGAAGATAGTTTTTGAATTTCATAGGCAGTCATGACTGTGCTTGGAGCTTAAACGTTTATTGGAAAGACAACCCTGAACACACACAAAAGCCAATACGGAAGCAAAAAGAGATTAGTTTTTCACTTCTCCTAAAACATGTGCTTTTGCCAAAAGCAAAGAATTTAAATGACTGTGTGTGTGTGTGTGTGTTGTGTGTGTGTGTGTGTGTGTGTGTGTGGGTGTGTGTGTGTGTGTGTTTCCCTGCTTGAGTGTGCTGGAATGTTAATCAGTTGTATTTGAGATGTGAATTATCTAACAGTGTTTCAGTCTGTACATATCCCCTGTGGCATCTTATTGTTAGACTTATTGTTACTGTTACAAAGAAAATGAATGGACTGTAGCAGTAGTAGTGTGACTTAGGTTCACATAAAGGTAAATGTAAAGACTTTCTGTCTGGCTTGTCCATGGATCTGTGTGAAAGCTACATGTTTGGACTTGCTGCTATTTCCCCCAGTTGGCACCTGCTATAGTGCCATAAATATGTCACCTGTTACTAAAGACTTTTCTCCATAGACTGCCATTACACGGTAAAATATAAGCCTGCAAGAAAGCAACAAAAATATTTTTATCCTTGGAGGTTTTCAGCATGCCAAGTCCCCAAAGATTATCAGTGTGTTTATTGATCAAAATTTCTGCCATTTATTTTGATGCCTGGAGGAGACACAAATCCCTCAGGGGTTGCGTCAGGAAGGGCATCCAGCATAAAAATCTGCCAAATCAAACATGCGGAGCTACCCGCTGTGGCGACCCCCTTGTGAATAAGGAAGCAGCCAAAAGTAGTTTTTTTGGGTTTATAAATTGTGTCTGTTAAGTAGGCTGAGTTCAGTGTTTTGATGACTGTTTTCTTCTTTGATTCACTTGTGTTTCCTGGGAATCAGCAGTTAATCAGTGGCGGTGAAGTCAGGTTTGCATGATTAGATCCTGAGCAGTGAGTGATTGGGACACAGAAGCAGAATGGGGGAGAATAGGTGAGTGGTTTTCTGTAGCCATTGACATTCTGTGAATGTATGGATGCAAAATATATGTATCAATTTTTAAAGAAAACCACAGCAGGAACCAGCATCACGTTTAACCTTTATACATATATATAAACACACACATAGTGTTATTTGTGTGTTAAGTATGTGAGGCTGTATTTTGTTGAATTCAGTGTTAATTTCCTTGTGTTTTTGATTGATTTCTCTCAGGTTTTTTTGTTTTCTTTTATTGAGATTTAAAAATAAATAAATTCCACCTTTTTTTCCCCACACTCTAACCTTGTCTCAAGACTGGCTTCATTAAAAATTTCTGTTGCCAAAAATATCAATTGCTCCCTGTATGAGGTCTTGGTGCAACATGAAACCTCAAACAAACAAACGTGTCTCAATGATAAAATAAGCTGCATGGTCACTGCGGCCTTGATAGGAAGATGCACATGCTCTTTCTTGATATGTTGCGTCAATGAAAACACATCACATATTAGTCATTCTAACAGTTTGAATGGTTGCTCATCATAGACAATATAAAAGATGGATATAGCTCCCATGACATCACCCACTGGTCAGTTTTCAAACCTGGAGATCTGGATGTCACCAGATGTGAGAGAGGGGCAGGCCTGACCCTGAAACTGCATGCTCATAGGCAAATTCCTGAAGCGAGATTGCTGAAACGATCAGTATGGGCGTGAGGGAATGTTCAAAGAAGTGGAAAAATTGAGGGACAAATGTTTTCCCCCCTTAAAATATAAAACACTGGAACAAGACCGCAGGGTAATGCACAAGCATAAATGCTGGCGGCGATGTTGGTAACCTATGTAGGTTACATTGTAGGCTCTATAATGATTTCCTGCAGATGTCTAAATCAGACCTTACAAAATGTTTTGCCACAGACCGGAAGCCTTCTCTAGGACTCATCTTTTTGCGATCTCAGGTATCGCCCCCTGGTGGTCTTAAAAAGAATGCAGGTTTAAGGCAATTCCCAGTTGGCGTCACTTTTCAGACCCAGAAACCACATCCTTCCTTTTTACTGTCTGTGTTTGTGATCTAGCTTGTAGTGTGAATCTGTTTCTCACTCTCATGATCCTTAGCTGTCATTTTATTTTATATTCCAAAAAAGGATCTATTCACCTCAGCCACCCCGCTGCTGCCTATGCCCAACTTTGAATAACTGTGAGTGCACAGATTCCTCTGTATAATCTTATGCTTCCTTCTTGACTTCGTTTACCCTTTGCTTGCTTTTGAATTGATAGATAAATCTTTACAGAGGTTTCTGGGTCTCTCCCAAGGGGTTCAAAATCCATAAAATTAGCTCTATCTCGCCTCTGTTCTTTCCCTTGCTTACAGACAAACCGACAAGTGCAGAAGCAAGATAAAAAGCTAGTGTTATGTGAAACACGACATCACTCACTTTCATTTCATTTGAAAGGATCTTCCTAGAAAACCAGTGCCTATAGTCATGGAGAGGTGTAGAGCCATGGAGCTCAGCAGTGCAGCAGCAGCAGTAGGTTTAGGCTTTCCTAAAAAGAGAGATTTTTGCCTGTATGAGATGTTCTCAGCCAGCTCTGCGTTATTCTGACTCTGCAGCCTGCTTTAATGAGAAGCACAGTGAATATGTGCTAATGCACATCCTCTTCATACCATCTTGACTCAAAGTGCTGTAAATTTTGGCAGGCATGTAAAAATAAATTGTTGTTTCACAATAAGCTCTTATAACATTTCTCATCATACTTAAAATCATACTTGAGGGTGCAAAGGGGTCACACACATTCCATGGTTAAATATCTATTTAACTTCTACCAATTAAAACACAGGAGAGAGAATGGATGGCTCTCCGAGTCTCTCTCACTAAAGGTATTTCCAACTATTTCTCATGAATAACTAACAAATGCAGTTCAGCGGGGACATAATTTTATTCTCTCTGGTGAGGTTTCTTTATTGAAAGAGATAAGTAAAAGCAAATATACCCGCAAAGAATATTCAGTCTAAATATATAGCATGGAAAGGGAGAGACAGATAAAGCTCTATTTGGTTTGGAGATGGGAATGCATCTGTTTTGTTTTGTTTTAAAGGGTGGGTGTTTCTTTATGACCAAAATGCTTTTGTGATGTAAACTATGGCCTTGGGGTCTGCTATAATAAATCAGAAATAGCCTGGGGCTTGGCTAGTACTGTCATCTGAGATGAGAACATTTAGAAAACATAACATCTGTGAGCCCTTTTTTTTTTTTTAATGTTTTGGAGCTCTCAGTCGAAAAAGGCAGCACACACTCCTCTAAGCTCTTTTCCCTGAATAATCTAGCATTACAAATTCACAAGGTATGCTGAAAACCAGCACCTGCTCATCGTGCTATTTTTATAGACAGCACCTGAGTCACATAAGCTAAATGAGCCTCTTTTAGAGTTTGCAGTCTGTCCAAAGCCCTCCTTAATACCCCAAGCAATTTCATTAAAATCCAAAATTAGCTCTTTGCCATTGTTTGTAAAACAAGGCAACATCACAATTCACCCCCAAATCAAATATGCTAAACATGGGTGTTTTAACTTGTTTTTTTATTTTATAGCTGCAGGGAAATATCATAGTATGGCCTAAGTGGGAGGAGACTATGTGCTTGCACTTCAATTTCCATTTTCATCAGCCTCCTCGCCGATATGGAATCCTCACGGGTGCCTCGGAGCAAGTTATCTCCTTAAATAAAACCTCAAAATCCGTGCTGTGGGGGTGGGGGGTGGGGGTGGGGATCTGGAAATATCTGGGTTGCCATGTACTGCACCCCCAATCTCCTGCAGAAAATTTCTGCAAATAATTTTGTTTTTGCAATCAATTTCATTCTTGTCTTGTCTCCTTCTGTTGGAGGAAAAATGAATAAAAAAAATGGAATGTGATACCGCAGTGCACAGCAGCTGAGAAAGAAATCACACTTAAATCCGTGAGGGACATGTTGTGTTGACACTAATTAATACACAAATAGTTTCTGTAGTTTGGAAGCCCCTCTACATATTATTTTGTTTGTTTGTTTTTTGCTTAATCCACCTCTAAACATGATTTTTGGAAACTGCATAACTCCACTTGCTTGCAGATTTTTTTTATGCATAAGAGTTCATAATGCAGGGTTTCCAAGGGACTGCTGCATCCTTGAGAAAAACACAACAACGGATCTCAAGGAATGCACTTGTAGACTGCAGTCTAGTGTTGTAGCTTCCAGTTAGAAACATGAGGTGAGCCTTTTTCTCTCCCTCAGCAATCTTTGGCATTGCCAAGAAATGGTTGTTGAAATGATGAAAAGTGACTCATCCAGTGACGAGAGCAACAGAGGGAAGCGGCCCTGCCCCCCCCCGTAAACTCTCAATAATTGACAGTGTGTGAAGATTTTATTAATGTCTTCACAACAACCCTTTTCCTGTAACTTCACAAATTATTTTATTTTATTTAAATGTACACATGAAATCCCTCGTGCACAAATCAGACACAAAATATTTTCCCACTCACTGTCTTGTTTTCTCAGGCAAAAGCACAGCGCATTGTTAAACACAACAGCCTTCTTTTGATCTATACTGCTTATTAATTCAATCTGCTTGTTTGTCTGCCTGTTTAGCATATCCTGGTGGGAAAAAAAAAGTGGAGCATGCTCTTTGTTTTGTTTTATATGGGCACTTTTCACCCTATGACTAGGCAAGCATCTCATCATTGCTTATTGTGCTGCAGCATGTTCACTGACAAAGACATCAGCATGTGACTCACTCCTTACTCTCCCACTGTAATGAGAGCTCTTCCCCAGCTGGTGCTACAGTCTCACCCACTGCTGTTGCATGTACACTGGCACAGCAGAGCCCTGTTTAACTCTCAGAGGGATTCAGCTATACAAATTTAGGTTCTTCATTCCCAAGGAGGAAGTTGTATTTTAGACTTTGTCAACAGGACTGGAAAAAAAAAAAATGCACATTCATCAACCCGATTCGGTTGCAGCATAGTGACACCAGCAACTGCATGAGCAAACACCAGTGGAACCAAGTAACAGGACAC
>JAMQGT020000206.1:0-2500 GCA_024447675.2 Pterophyllum scalare
GTTGATTCTTCACAAAAAATTATAATTTTCTATCTTTATGTTTGAAGCCTGAAATGTGGCAAAAGGTTGAAAAGTTCAAAGGGGGCCGAATACTTTCGCAAGGCACTGTATGAGAACTTTTTAATTTGAAATTTTTGCCTGCTGTGGTTAAAAAAGGTAAGCATGGCAGGTGGGCATCAAAAATTACAGACATGGACTGTGAGATGCAAAAATGCTTGAGGGGAGGTGGCGTTGGAAGAAAATTACCTGTTGGTCCTTTTATGCCCATGTGAATATATTTATTAGGCATATAGCAGCTTTCAGTCTTATGTATGTAGACCTCTGTGTTTCAAAAATAAAACAGGAATCTCTGGGTAGCTGGAGTGAGAGAAGGAAAATGAGAAGTTTGGCATGTCAATGAAGACATTTCTCTGTAACTCACACTCTCTCTGATGGCCTCTGATCTCTTTTCTTCGTGTCTCTGCCTCTGCTCCCCCCCCCTCACTTCCACCTGTCCATCATTAACTGATATCTGGGTTACATCCCAGGAGCCAGGGCAGGCCTTACTGCAGAGGAGCACATCACACATTTGTACACTATCCACAGCACACAGCCTCATATTTAGTCTTTCCCATGTGTTGGAGAAATCGCCTGAAATGCTCTTAGGAAGAAATATGGCTGAAAGACATCTGATTGAAATAAAACTTATTAAAAAAAAATGGAGCAAACTTTACAGCAGAGATGAGACTCAAATGTCTCAGAGTAGATGACAGATGATGTTTTTTGTAGCACGGACAACAAGCCATCTCTTACTCTTTAACAACCAGCTGTCTACTTTCCTTACTAATTCCACCAATCCTCGTTAGATGCCGCACTGCTGATGACCTTGCAGTCAAGTGGTTTCATTTCCTTCAGTATGTGGCTGCTAGAGTGGGGCTGAGGTGGGAGGATATTGGATTTCCAAAAGGCTTATTTTCATTATTCATGTTGTTCCATTTTAAAACTAATGGCTAAAAATAATATATATTTTTTTGTAAATACAGCGCAGATATTGCAGTGGAGAGTTGTATATTTGCTGCAGACACATCCAAATCGGTTAAGCGTGGCCTTAAAGCTGATGCCTTTGATGGTATGTTTGTTGTTCCGATGACCCCCCCAGCGGCTCACTGCACATTATGATGCACAGGCTACCGTGGCGGCAGCGAAAAGATGAGAATCCCGTCACAGTGCCCACACTTCTCCCCAGCAGACAATGATTCATGGTTTTTCCATTTTTACTCCTCTGATGACCGGAGGCAATAATGCGGCTTCCTGGTCACAGTGCAATACTTTTGATCAACAACATGTGTTTGAGCATGGCTATAAATGCTGCAATCATTGCTCGGTGGAAAGGGACCAGAGTGTTTGAATGCAATGAGCAATACTCATGTCCAGCTCATCCTTTTGGTTGCTGGACTCTTTGAGACTCAGAGTGCAGCTAAGAATATTTTAGCACTATACGGCAGTATATTTAAAATCTTGGGTTCATGCTGCCCCGGGCACTGGTTTCATGTAGCCATTTACATTACATGAGCATCTTGTTAGTCTCTCCGTGGAAAGCCAACAGTCTGTCTGGTTGGCTGACCTCTCCCTGGCCTCTGATCTTTGCACCTTGGTCGGCAAGCGGCACACCAGTTGCAGAGACAGATGAAAGAAGCCTGAAAATATTCACAGTGAGTGTGACTAGTGGACACATGGCAGGGAGTGGACTACCTTTGCTGCTTTGTTCTTAGTGTATCTCCTACATCTATATGTCTGTGTTGTTGAACAAAAGCAAACTGTGTGTTTTCAAGGTCAAGTGTGTAGGATTTAAGTTTCAGTTTTTCACACTTTTCTTGAAACCTTGCATTCTTTTCTCAAAACTCCAAACACAAAACCCAATTTTCTAACTAAATTAACCAGAGCAAAAAAAAAAAAAACCCCGCTGGAACCTGTCTAGTCAAAAGCACACAATAACTTTAGATCTTATACCCAAAACCACGCAAAAATAATAACACTACTGAGCATTCACTATACACTACATCAACAAATCTAACTCAAGCTTTCCAAACACAAGTGGCCCTCTTGCATGTAGAAGTGCTCAAGATGACCTGCTGGAGCTCAAACTGAGCATCAGAGTGAGGAAGAAAGGTGATTTAAATTACTTTAAATAAGATATGGCTGTTGGTGCCAGACGGGCTGGTCTGAGTATTTCATAAACTGCTAATCTACTGGGATTTTCCCACACAACCATCTCTAGGGCTTACAGAGAATGGTCTGAAAAAGAGAGAATATCCAGTGAACAGCAGTTATCTGGGTGAAAACACCAGAGATCAGAGGAGAATGGCCAGGCTGCTTTAACTTGATAAGAAAGTAACAATAACTCAAATCACCATTCATTACAGCCAAGGCATGCAGCAGAGCACCACTGAATGCACAACATGTCAAACCTTGAAGCAGATGGGCTACAGCAGCAGAAGACTGCACCGTGTGCCACTCCTGT